>JZLH01S0092584.1:19384-40793 GCA_001188425.1 Eucidaris tribuloides | reverse complement strand
CACCGGTGACGCCTACTTCGCGCAAGACGCCAATACGCTTTTCGCTGTGTGTTTCTAAACAGAAAAGTTAAAGCGGATTAACGTGTCAATAACCACCTCCGGAAGGTGGTTATGAGAAACTCGTATTTGGTCAGATACGGTTATCAATAACGCGCATCGCGTCTGTTTAATAGCCAGGAAAGTTTTCCGGAATTCTAGATACTTACGCGGGTAATAACGTTTAACGATTTTCTGTAGAAACACACCGAAAAGAGAAAATGTATTACTGGGAAATGGTCCGACAAGTTGGTGACAAACCACAGCACTACATAAATTGGCTATATCTCAACTACATGTTACATTTGATTTGGTTTGATTGGGCTATGATTAATGAATAGAGAACAATGGGGTCATCCATTTCTACACCAAAATTTTGGCTGTCTCTTACAGCTGCCGTTTTAGGAGATATTGGCAACCATAACACAATATTGCACATGTGGGGACCTAGGCTCCACAACCGACTGTGAAGTAAATGCTACTACGTTTTATTGAAAAATTATCATTTTTTCTGAGCAGTTTTTTCCATGAAATAGTGTTCGCATATAACACTGCAATATGAATAAATGTATGCTTTTCCATAAATAAATCTAATTTAACGTGTAACATAACCGCACGATATATGTCTTCGGACCAAAATGTAACGTGAGTAACCGTCAACTATGAGTAACAACGATGTTCTTGTAATTTCTCTACAAAAATAGGGTAACTCACTAATTTTGTCGATTATAGGTCAGTTTGTGACTGCTCTATCGACAGTGCTTTGATAAGGGTGACACACTTTTTTTGAATCGAGAGGCTCGTACATGTAGGAACATTTTTCAATTAAAGTCGCTCGTTAAGCATTTATGGCATGCCCAAAATTCTGTAAGCATGAGTAAGCGCGAACATTTCACATGATTTTCATAGCAGTTCAATTTAATTTCTCGAATTTTCATTTTGGTATCAAATCAGGAAGCAAACATGTTGCTTTGGTAATGGCATAAAAAAGACTTTAACCATTCTACCGATCATAAATGCTTCAAAGATATAAATGTGAGTACGCGTGGAATTGCCCATATGACTAATGGAATTTTCACAGGGCAGAAACAGGCATACTTAATTTTTGAGACATTATGCTGTTGAAATATTGAGGAATCATCCAATCTGCTACAATTTCCCTTTAAAATTTGTGTCAGTAGGATGTGACAAGAGAGATAGTCCAGTGATTGAGATAACAGGGTCATGTGTTTCGGTGATGTTGAAACAGAGGAAATTTTATGACATAAGTGTTGTAGGCGCCTACAAGCATTGTAATAACCATGATTGCAGGGAAGATGTTTCTACTGCAGTCCGCTGGAACTTAAGTGTAGGCAAGTACTACTACAGGTAGGCTACTTTTGCGATTTTACACCATGGATCGTGTATGGACTTTCAAAATGGAGCCTCCTAAACATGTAATTATCCTTCGATCTCAAGTAAAAGGGTAATTGGCTAACATTTACCAAATTTAAAAAAAATCTGAGGCCAGCATGATTCCCATGCCACCAGTGTCTTTAATGAGGTCTAAAAATGAAGACCCTGAAAAAATGTATTAAAATGATTATTTACTGCTTTAAAAAAGTGAAAATCGTAAGTTGACCAGATTCACTTGCCCATTTCCTCCTCATAGAGCTTAACTGTGTGTACACCTAGGCTAATTTAAACTCAGCCCGCGAGTTTTTAATTGTTTATTCATGCATGAACTTGCCAATGGGCAGTGGACTTTCCAAACTTTTATAGTTCTAGGGTGTTGTATTTGTGCCATATGATACACTACTATGTTAATGTAGCTCAGTATATCAAGTTGACAAAGTTTTTTAAATTGAAGTCTCCACAATGGTTACATGTTAGCTTTCACTTTGAAACAAGTATTTCAAGTCTGAAAAGTTACACTTTCAAAGACAGAGTCGACATTCTTTAGAATACCCCTAAACAAGTATTAAAGTCTGAAAAGATACCGCTTTTCAAGTAAACCTTCTGTTGAAAAGTATACCCTTTTTCCTGATTTGGGTGATTTTGATACGACCTTTTCACTGTATGCCGCGTACACTCGCACCGTCGCCGTGGAAAACGCAACGCGTTTTACAGTGTTTTTTTCACACACCCATGTGTAGACACATTTAATGACAGTGCCCCCCCTTAGTACACGCAACAAAGAGAATGAGTAGATTCACAATTTCTTAGTTGCTCTTTCGTGTTTTTTCCCATATACAGCTACATGTATTTCTAGATTAATTAGGTGTGACTTTATTAATTGTTAACAATATTTGTTTTCTATCACAATTATGATCATTGTTACTTGAATTTTATTTTACTTGTTTGGATATAGGAAATGAAAGAAATGAAACACAATTAAAACTCTTGTTCTGATGTCACTACTAGTTCTGTACGTGAATGATTTCATCAAATTTTAAATTTTACTGAACTTCTCAGAAAATTGTTGGATTTTCCCCAAACTTTCACCCTGCTTCATCCTGTATTTTTACTCCTTCTTCAAACTCTGGACTTTTCACTTTCAGATGATTTTCTAAATTTAGAAATTTAGAAATTTTAATTTAATTTTCAGTCAAATCTAAATTTAGATCGAAGGAAGAAAAGGAAAAAAAGGGTGTGGTAATATAAATTGGAGGTTTCAGCCTTACATCCTCCTCAAAATCAAGTCCAAGCACCCCCCCCCATATTTTTTTACACAGAACTGTAACAGTGTACAGTTGTAGGTATATACAGTATGTGTACTAGTACGTGTAGCTCATCCCTACTTCTTGTCTACTTTATGTTAGACAAGTCCTTGTGATGAACTGATACATACGAGTTCACCTTGCTACAGTACACTGTATGCAAATTTCATATCTGAAAGCAATTTATTTCACATTTGTCTACTGTAGCTGTTCCATATTTCTTTATTAGTGGACACATGTGCGTATGGTCATAAATTTATTACCAGTACGAACTGTAGTACTCACAGAATTTTCAAATGCAATTAGATCGTGAAAGTTCAGAATTGAAATTGAAATGAATTTAGCCAATATCATGCATCCTTAAAGGGAATTAGCTGGTGTCCTACTGTTACCCTTTCCACTTTCCTGCTAGATACAACTTTTCATTCTGTAATAATGTTGATTATAATACTGGTAGTGGAAAAAATACAGTGCTGACTACTGATTTGTCTGATTATATATATTTTTCTTACATACATTATCTTGTCATGTATGTAATTGTACTGTGAAAAGGGAAGTAGGGAACTACAATGTAAATACTTTACTCTTGGTGTTGCACTTTACTTTGAAATCAAGAGCTATGTTACATTTCTTGGTTTTCTAAAGGAATGTGAAATATTAATGACAAAAATGTTAGATTTAATTAAATATACTGATAGCAAATCATCTGGTACACACATATTTTTCACTTTTGAGCAGCATTGAGCTTGAGATACTTTATGCACAACTGATGTTGTGTTGGGTTTAGTTCTTGGTATTTGTCTTTAATTAACTTGCTATCTGTTCTTTGAAAAAAAAATCAATATGATGACAGGAGATATAGCACTTTTGATTTCTATCATGGAATCTTCAAGGTTTTTCTTGGTCAGCCACCTGCATGCTTCTGTTCTGATTAAATTGGTTGAAACTTGGTAAAATCAATAGTACATTACAAATTCTTGCAGGCTAGCTCACATGTTTGTGCATACAGGAGAATGAAGTCTTCTACATGTATAGGCAGATTTAGTGCACATTTTACATACAACGTAGGCCTATACAGTATTGTAGGTAATTCAAAGTTTGTGTAAGGTTTCATTTTGTACTGCTAAAATAATGAATTCAAAACAAGTGAATATAATTGATAAACTGTGCTTCTGAGCTTACAATGTACATGCACCGTACGTAATACTAATTTCTTTATTTCAGCTGTGGGAAATTGTATGTATTCTTTGGAAGCACGAGAGAATGTGTCACTTATACCAAGCCGTCCCTGTTTCTTGCAGAAACCAGCTACTTTTCTCACTTTTTAATGGAGAACCCAGTCGTACAAAGCCACAATTATGCAAAGAAGGCTGCGTCAAGCATGTCTGCTCGAAAATCATTAGACCCGGTTTGTTGAAATTGTTGGTCCTTCTGTTATTGGGCAGAAGCAAACACATTACAGCCACCCTCAATAGAGCCAGTTAATGAAGTTTGCCTTTTATGTTTCCCTTTCCCCCAAAGTCCCTCTTCGCCCTCCTTTGTGGGCTCGTTGAAATTCAACAAACTGCGGGCTGGTACTTTTGGATGATTGTCCGATCCCGAGGGGATGACCATTCACGTCGAGGTTGGTAGTGTGCCCTTATCCACTCTCATTTTGTTAATGCAATAAGAGAGTGAAAAGCCTCAAAGGCAGGTAGTAATTACGATTTGTGCATTTGTGGGGTTTTATGTCTTGATAACAGGAGCTGGCGAAAAAGGAAAAGGAAGGAAAAAAAAGAGGAGGTAATGTCCGATTGATTGTCGTGACTAAACACAAGTCGGTTTCCCCCCACATTTACGGTGTCTATTGATTGGGTTCACTGTGCTGTTGTCATTTGAAGCACACTTTAACCCCCTTTTCCGTGAAATTCTTCAAATATTTTCTTTAAATTACACTGATTGTTAATTGCATCTTTGTCGTCATCAGATCTCGGTGAGGAACTGAGGAATGAAATCATCGCTCTTGTCTGGAGACCTGAATTTTCTGCAATGCTCACAGAAAACGGGGAAAAAAAACCAAGAATTTGAACAGAATTTCCAGTTTCCAGAATAACTGCACTTTGAACTTTCGAAGAAAAAAAACAAGTGGTTCATTATTGATTTTCACAATTTTGTGTACTCTAAAATTGCAAAGATTTTTGAAAGGAATTGTTGTAACAAACTCTGCATTAAAGTATATGGAAAAGGAAAACTCTGGTTTGCCACAGGGTAAAAATGCAAAATTACACTTTTTTAACTCAAAAGGAAAACAAAAATCAGTTTTGTGCCAATATCTTGGTTCACAAGCATTGTGCAAGAAGGTGTAAGTGTAAAAGTATATTATTAGTACTATTTTTCTTAGCCCCAAGTGTAAAGTAAAACTTGGTAAATGGGCAAAATATGCAGATTTAATTCAAAAGGGAAGGATTAGCCTGTAATAAAACTTACAAGTAGTAAGTACGGTCAACTTTTGTTACAAAGTCCAGTTCACGTTGGACCATTTAGTCAAAAGGTTATTCAACTGCTAATCACATACATTCAGTGAGTCCAATCTGAAGTCAAAACCATGAATGGGTATGATTTGGTAAAACTTTTTTTTTGGCCAACAAACTTTAGTCTAGTGGCGAGTCCTCACAATCCATTGGTATTTGATATGAATTATATGTAAGTGTAAGGGCAATACACAGTATTCTATTAACCCACGGTTGCAAATTCCACTTGAACTTGAAAATTAACCCATTACAGAAAATGACCGGAATTAATGGAAATGACAACTTGAAATGGAAACTGGGTTTTCAAAATGAAAATCATGGAAAACCTCTTTTTTCTCCCAATTTTCACATTTTGAAAGAGAAAAACAGAGATGCTCTACCTTTAAGCGATTATGTGATTCAAATACACCCATAACAACACTACTCATTGTACAACAATGTGGGATTAAATGGTCAAGTTGCACTTTGCGGGCTTCTTAAAATGTTTTTTAGGGGAAAGTCATTTGTAAGGGTACTGAAAGATTGTGTTTTTGACTTGCAGCATGCTTACAGTATACATCATCAATCAAAGGGGTTTATACATGAGTCAGAATGAGTTGCAGGGATGGGAACAACTGCATTTTGTTTCACTTACAAAGAATTACATCAAGTACATTACTAAACTCTTAAAGGTTACCTTTTGTCCTAATTTGAGTTAAAATTACAACATTTTATATTCCAAACAATTTTAAAATATGTGATTTCTCTGTTAAGGCATTGTATAACAATGTTTCCAGTAAAAAAAACTGAGCTACATGATTCACCATGCTACCATTGTATCTTGTAAGGTCTAAAAATGAAGCCCTGAAAAAATTGCAGTTCAAAATAATCATTAATTGCTTTTTAAAAGTGAATATCATTGAGCGACCCTTCCAGTTTTCCCCCATAGACTTGTGTATTGCAGAATTTTCTATCGGCTGAGAATGAATTCATGTGTCAATTTTTATCTGCACATAGTTTTTTAATGACTGCATAACTGTCCAAAGTTTTGTGTTGTAGAGTGTTTATTTGTCCATTCAAACACTGTCAGACAGGTCAGACAGCAAAGTTTGACAGTTTTTTAAATGGGACTTCCACAATGTTATGTGTCTTTAATTCATTAATTGTCAGAGGCCGCAAGGCTCCACACCGACTTTTTAATTTACTTGGCCCTTTGGGCTTGCAAGTATTACTATCAGATTTTTACAAGTTTGCCCAAAAGAAAAATGTACTTGCCCGAAATAACAAATAAAGAAAATTATTACATGTACTTCTCACTAACTTTCATCACTAAGGCCTTAAAATTACATTTGTGTATACGCCAGGAGAATTGAGAATATTGGGCCAGGAGAACAACAAAAAATGTTTGGAAACATGTATGTGCAAAATAATTTTGTAGAACTTTGTATTTTGCTGTAGGAGAGCTCATGACACAACTCTTGGTCATTTAGTGAAATGATTGTTTTGTTTTGTGGTTGTTTTCTTGTGGGGGTGTCATTGGTCCAAATTAATTAGTACACAAATCCACTGAACAGTAAGCCAAATACTTGTAGATTTATGCTTCAATGACAGTATGAAATTTAAATTTAACTTGACCTTTTGTGCCAATTCAAATTACGCCAGTGAGTACACGTTGTCCATCGCATACAGTTCGACTGCCTAAATTTTATGGCTATACTTTCAGACAATCGACAGAGGTCGTTGAGAGTGTATCGGTGGTTTAATGCACTCTCTGGCCATGTTTGTAGGGCCATGATCCGTCTAAGGCAATCACAGGCTTGATTAAGCAAGCATGGCAAGACAAAGCAACGACTATGGACGGACAGGAAAATAATATTACAACTCGTACAGGCGCAAGAGCTGTACTTGCTCTGAGCGACATTCTTCAGAGGTTCAAAATCTTTCAACAAAAATTCCAGTTTTCCCCAACCATGTGGAAATTTGTAGGCTTTATTTGTGTTTATGTTGTCATTATTGTTGCTTGTTTTGTGAGGGGGTATGAGTAATTAGTAGTTATTAATACTTGAGATTTTGTTTGTTTGTTTGTTTGTTTTTTTGTTGTTAATCTGTTTTGGATGGAGAGTTTGTAATGGAGAGTTTGTAATGTACAGTGAAGAGAACAAAAACACCTTTAGCTTCTAAACTACATGTACTGGTGCAAGCCTGTGGAAAACAACATTAAAGTGATAGGCTAACATTGTGGAGCTTCAATTTAAAAAACTTGTCAAACTTTGATATCTGAGCTACATAGTAGTGTTCAAGTGGACAAATAAACACCCTAGAATACAAAAGTTTGGAAAGTTACACTGCCAATGGCAAGTTATGCATGAATAAACAATTAAAACTCGGGGCGAGTTTTAATAGCCTAGGTGTACACACAGTAAGTCTATGGGGAGGAAATGGGCAAGTGAATCTGGTCAACTTATGATTTTCACTTTTTTAAAGCACTAAATAATCATTTTGAAATACAATTTTTTCAGGGCTTCATTTTTAGACCTCATCAAAGACACTGGTAGTATGGGGAATCATGTGGCTCAGATTTTTTTAACTGTGGTAAATGTTAGCCAATACCTTTAAAGTCAAGGCGTCTTTTTTGCATGCCTAAAAATCAATTACACCGTATAAGAAAATACTATCTATGAAGAAACTCAGTTTTAGTGGAATTCTAGTGACTATTAATTAGACTTTGATTTCAACTGGAGCCAAAAAATTTTGGCATAGGAAATACACTAGCCTTTGTTTTTTGAGCATTTTTCAAATTCTGGGTAATAACTGATCTTCAGATTTCACAGACATGTCCTTCATAAATAGCCTAAGGGCATGAGGATGTAGGTTGACCAAGACCAAGTATGTACATGCACTGTATCTGTATGTTCAATGTAGTATGCCAATAGCACATGCCACCATCATACCCCTCATTTGCTGATGCTGAGAGTGAGAGATCAGCAGGAGCGCGATCAAAAATTCAAAACTCACTTCCGATAACATATACATCACATCAAGCAGGTATAATGTTTGCGTGCCATATTGTTCGCCCCCATTCATAACAAATGAAGCCTGTCCATACTTGCCACTGCGATATGTTTCCAACTCATTGAGGGAAATTGATGACTATTAAAGGGCAATATTCCTCCCCTCCCACCATCCCACCCCACCCCTGTAGCATTAGCAATTTCCTAATTACGAACATTTTATGAGGCTATACACATCTAAATAAGATCGGGAAGAGGGATATCGAAAGGTCAATGCACTATAAAATTCTGAGTACCTTCCTTTGAGGTTGTTGTTGTTGCTGTTGTTGTGTGTATGTGTGTGTGTGTGTGTGGGGGGGGGGAGGAAGGACATTTTCATGGCAGGTTGCTGTTATTGTATGTAACTTTTATTGTACATGTACAATATTAACTAGTAGGCCTACTAATTCTTCAGGTTGTCTTCAGAACTTAAAGGTACAGTGTAAATGACATGATTGGGGGTAGTCCTCAACTTGGGATGAAACTACTTTAAAAAAATTAAGTTAACTCTGCAAGGACTCTACTGTGAAAATTTTGTAGTCAAAAGTTAAGTCATTCTAAAATAAATTCCATCTGAATGCCTTGTTATTACAGAGCTTGAGAGAAACAAAACACTAGTATGTTCATGCTTGATTCGGTTTAAGTAAACAAATTCAAGATACGTGTAAATCCTTCCAGCCAGGGGATACACTCCAGCTAAAGTATCCATTGACATACATGTATCTTTCCACCAGTTGGTTCTAGAGGTATTTTACTATTTTTGTTTCTCCCAACCTTGTCACTGCCCTTTAATAACAGAAGTCTTTGACAACTCTTTTCACAAAGGACAGAAAATTATGTGCAAACCTAAAATGGTATTTATAAATAGCTGAATGTAAGCAAACACTGAAGATTGGGATCCATTAATAATGTGCTATGCACGACTTCACACACTCAATACGTACAGAAACTTGTGTGGCAAGTTTAAGACTATTTGATGAATTCCCATACTTTGACAATCAAGTAAAGGGTCAAAAATTTGTTCCACATATATGCAGCTTTATACACATTCGAGGATTCTTTGAAGCAAACGAGTAAAGGGCAAGTTCATTTTTTATACTTTTTTAAATACAGAATAAATCTAATTCCCTCACAAAACTACTTTGTGGTTTGCAGGACAAAAGCATTGACACATGATCTCAAAATAACAAATGGACAACACAGAATAGGCAGAAAGATTTATTGGCCCATTCTGTCATATTATTTTTCTTTCTCTCTATAGATCGCTTTCTTCCTGCGATTCTCTCTTTTCAGATGTTACTGAAAAGGAATTGAAATTGCTAAAATGCAATAACTGTCATATCACACATATTAGTGAGTTGAGGTAACTTGCTGTGACAGTAGAAAAAAAAGTATTCTATTACAAATCTAGATGCATTATTAGATATAATGTGAAGTGACATTCTTTGTACTTGTGCCAAAGATGTCAGACTTGAAGGAACCAGATAATGTTCCAAACTTCCAAGACAAAATAAGGGCAAATGATTAGGCCCTAAAGGTGAATATGGAGAAAATGTACCTGACTTACAAGTACTGAGAAATTATCAAAGAGAGAACATCAAAATCATTGACATTGTGAATATTTTTTTACTCAGTGTTTGGAGAAAGGCTTCACATTTTTAGAAAAGGAATTGATTATAACACAATGACCACATTGAAAAAAAAATCTGAGCCCATTATCCTCATGCTTTTGTCTTTGATTTAAGTCAAAAAGTGTAGTCCTAAAAAGAAAATGTACTTCAACATGATCATTAAAGCAGAATGAAACCCAGACATCTTCCTGTACTCAGAGAATACAGAACAATAAAGAAATACAACGTGAAAGTTTGAGCAATTTGTTGAACTGTTCAAGAGTTATGAATGTTCAAAGTTTATTTAATCGTTGTTATGGAGGATTCTTACATTGGCAACTCTACCACTTTTGAGATAAAAGTGTGACAAGTATGTCCCAGCAAAAATGATTTGTAGGCCTACATGTTTTCTGGAAGAATTTGATTACCTTCACAACTAACATTTCAGAAAATGTAACTTTTGAACAGTTCAGTGAAATTTGTTCAAACTTTCACCATTTTCTTTCTCTTATTGTTATCTACTTTATGAATGCAAGTAGATGTCTGGGTTTCATTCCCCTTTAATTGGTTTAAACAAGTAAGAACAATTAGTGCCAAGTTTTGTCATGTACCCCCCCCCCCCTTCCATAGACTGCTGTGTTACACATTCTAGTACATTGCATGCATAAATCAAGCATGATGTTTATTATCCATGTAGTAGTTGCAGCATTTAAATTTCCAGAGTTTTGTTCGTATTCTAGGGTGTTTATTTGTCCATTCAATTTCAAGCACTATTATGTAGATCGGATATATCGCAGTTTGACTTTTGACAATTTTTCATATTGAAGCTCCACAATGTAGTGTCTTTGATCATTTAAAGAGCATACACTTGTACAAAATGTTTTATACTGTTCACTTCATTCCCTCTGAAACTGGTTCTTTAAATGGCACAAACGAATAGTGAGATTACATATTTACCTGGATACTAAATACAATACCTGCCAGGAAAACCATCAACAATGTGTTATTTATTGGGATTAGTGATTTCAAGAAAGTGGCATTGAAAGTTGCAATGTTGTTTTCATGTGTGGTTGGTTGGATACCTAACATTACAGCATTTTAAGTGAAGCAAGTTGTTATGATTATTGTTCAGTATAACTGCAGGCAATGTCACAAGGCACATGAACAGCAAAACCTTCCCCACATGTTGACATTTGTGGTGCCCATTTAAAAAAGTAAAAATACAAAAACATCAAAACAGAAAGTTCAAAATAAATTTAAAACCAATTAGAAAAACAATCATTACACAGCCCACCATCCATACTTGCTACATAATTGTGCAAATTACTTTGAAGATGACAGAGGAAATTAGTACGCAAATTATGTAGCATATGATGACATACGCGGTACCCCGGGATACCAACTAGAAATCCGCCATTTTGTTGAATTATTTATTTATTTTTTATCACTGTACCCTGGGTTACAAAATATGTAAAAGTTATGTAATAAGTGTTAGAATTACAAATTTAGCTTCATTTTTAACCATTTTTCGTAAGTTTAAGCCTTTTTGTTGCGCACTTACACAGGTTCTGCATCATAAACACTGATTTCAGTGATCATAACTGAAGAAAATACATTTTTGGACACAAAAGGGCGCTGCACAACGGGGTACACCGGGGTACAACGGTACCCCGGGGTAGCGCGTGGTGCATCATATGCTACAAGCCTAATTTATAATACTAATGATAATAATGAAATAATAATAATAATAATAATAATGATAACAATAAAATAATAATAATAATATAATAATAATAATAATAATAATAATAATATAATAATAATAATAATAATAAAATAAAAATAATAATAATAATAATAATAATAATAATAATAATAATAATGATAATAATAATAATAATAATAATAATAATAATAATAATAATAATAATAATAATAATAATAATAACAACAATAATAGATAATAATGATATTTTTAGTAATCATCCCCTCGAAATGTGTTTTACTTTCCAGACAAACTGGCCATGAAACACATTTTTCTATGTACACAAATGGTTTCTGTGATAAACTTATGAAGATAACATACAGTAATTCAAAATAAGAATTAGATTGGTTATATTTGCTGCATTTAATTTGTCATCAAGTGAATAACTATAATAACATGTAAGTGGTACACTGTAGGATGTCATTTGTGTGTTCTCAGAAGATTTTGTCTATCAATTTATGGCTTCCACAAAATACTGCCAGGCAAATTCTTTTCAGTGAACAAGTAAATGCAAACTTCCATTGAAACTGTTGTTGTATAAATAGGACTGTACTAAACCCTACAGGTACAGGTACATGTAGATCTCCTACCAGTAAGATTGCACAATGGTTAATAAAACTCCTGACGTCAGATTTTATCTTATGTCAGTGTTACAATACTGTACCAGACTCTTTACAACTGAATTTTAGGAAGTGTAATTATTTAATTTGCTATAGAAAATTACTTGGGGGGGGGTTGTGTTATAAAATTTACGCATTTGACAAATCTTTGATGAATATTGGATTGGTAAAGTTATGCGATGGAAAATATGGCAATTACATAAATTGTATACAAACAAACTTGTTCTGTCCATTTCATTCAACTTAGTGACTGGTCTAATGTAGAATCTAGTAAAAATGTGCTGTCTGCAAATACTCTATCTAATAGATGAGTACAAATTCCATGTGGAATTACTTTAACCAGTTTTTCTTTGATAATGAGAAATATAGCACATTAGTTTCACACTCAAAACCACAAATTTAATCCCTAAAAGAGTGAGCTAGTTATCATTTCTACAGCTACATGTAGGCCTACCTTTTAAAAACAAAAACTTATGCATGAACTTAATGAGTAAATGTTTATGATGGAATTATTTGGTCAAAGCTTTGAACTTGAATATTTATTCCCATTTCCACACTATGCTTTGTCCTCATCTAAACATTTACCATATTCTATACTAGTTTTTGAACGTTTGATTTTCTAAAATAAATTAATAAAAGGCTACTAGTAGCACTATTGGCTTCCAGATACAACCCTTCTTAACCCGTTGAAGATGGTTTAATTTTGCTTTAACATGCATTTCCCATAGACCTCGCAATGAGATTGTGTCTACTCTTCAATGGGTTAAGTTCATCATCTGAAACAGCTTTTGCAACAAGAATAATCAAATGTGCACTGGTTATGGGTGTTTACAATTCATGTGAATTTATTCCTATGATCTTGTAAGAGACTCCAATGTATGTGGTAGTGACGATGTTCCTTGCTCCTGAACTGATTATGGACAAAGGGAATCCCTTGAAGAAATGTCAATGGTACTGTTCTCATCATCACTGGTCTGAGAATCAGCATGTGCCCTCAGAAACAAACAAATTTCTAGCTGGTCATGACATCTGTTCTACAGTACGGTCTGTCTCCATTCCTGTTTAGTGCGGAAGATTTGTTGCAGATGTGCGGTGGTGGCAAACTGCAGTTCTCTCATTTTGTTTGCGATCCTGGATTACTAAAAACTAAAGGATCCCTGGGAGGCAGGAAGTCTATATCCAGCACTTAAAAGTTAAAACCATGAAGGGGCATCATACTTTTTTTCTTCTTGCTTTCTTTGATTCGTCGTTTCTTCGAATCTCCACAACTGTTCTGCAGATTTCATTTTAACAAGTTTTCAAAAATATCTTCATCCTTGTATGTATGGACATATGTAATTTTTGACTGTTTGCGCTGATGGCTGCTTAACACTGTAGAATAGGCGTACATGTATGGCTATTCTTCTAGAGTTTCATGAAGGCCTACAATGTAAAATTTTACATTTAGACTGATTACTTTTGTAACATTGATTGCAAAAAATGCACATCCACTACTGTTTATTGGTAAAACTATAAATGTATCCAATGATCTTATTTCTCATGTTAAAAAAATACAGTAAAATATCAGAACTTTTTTACCACCTATGAGGCTATGGCAAGAATGTAAAAGTTTAGATATTGCATTTCATACCAAAAACATTGAATTCTATACAAAAGTGAAGGTTTGTTTAGTGCAGATCTGTTGAATCTAAAATTGAAAAATGAAAGAATAAACTATTACTGAAACATTTAGCATGTAAAGTTTAACAAGGGTTTTTTTTTTTGGTTTACTTAACTTATGGCAGCAAAACATGGACAAAGTAATAATATAGGATTTAGGTCAGCTTGGTGGATGAAAATTATGTGAAAGCCTAAGGTTGAAAAAAAAAATGACTAAGGAACACAAGTTTTGGGTTTCACATTCCTAATTCAGAACAATTTTTCACTAAAGCAAATTTACATTCCAGATTATATCTCAAGGCCAAATCATATGTGGCGAAACCAAAGATACGAAATGTGAAGAAAAAAATTACAGCTGCTCTCACAATTCTGATCGAATAAAAAGTCAAACCATCTGTAAATTTTGTTCCTATTCTTCGAGGCACAAAAACTGGGTGGCAACAGGGTCAGCGTACAAAAAAGAGTTGTGGATAATGTGAAAATACCGCTACAAAAGCGTGTCCGTCCACACCAATACAATACCCCCTCAAAAACCTATCATCGACTGTAATCTAACATGAGGGAAATGTAGGTTATAATGGTAAAAGCAGTCTGAAAGGGCTGGTATGCGGCGAGTGACGGCGATTCAGAAATCTAAGCCCGCGGCAGCCCGATCGCTTTCACCCCTATCTTGTGTCAATTGAGTGCGAGTTTGTATAGTCTCCTGGTATTTTGGGGGCCGTGCGTCCCCCGACCATCCGGGGAAACACCCCGCTCCTGAGCAATCGCTCTCTCGATAAAGTTTGCGAGCATCTGATTAAATATATAACTCGAAAAGGTACACTTTACTTACCATTTACTGGACTTTGAGGTATTTCCGTATAATATCTGAATTGAAGAAGACTTAGTTCTGTATAAACGTTGCTACATGATGTAATTGAGTTCGCTTTTCCCGTGTAGGGACGGGTTGAAAATAGGGTCAAAATTGTGGCGAATATTAGTCCCAGGCGATCCATAATAACGGGCAGATAGAGCTCCGCGCAAACTTGTTGACAGAATTATGTTGTCTCTCCGTGAATTGTTCGATAAAATGTTGTCAAACACTAAAACAAATCAGCCACAGATTACGACGATTGCTGACAGGTACGACATGACGTAAACTGTTCCAGTAAATGAGATATCATCGTTTATCAAAACTTATGTTGACTTTCGTAGCAAAAATCTCTTGGCTTCTGAAGCCCCGTCAAACACCATCCATCCAGTTTCCGATCTCGCACGTATAAAACCGCATGTGATGTGATAATCGCACTGTGTGTATGCACCGCGGCGACACAAGGCGCTTGCATTGCATTGTTACTTCTTTTACGGTTGATTGAATTTCTACCCAACTCAATTGTTTAGATTATACCACTGTAGAAGTCGTGGACTTGTTTATACATCTCTGGAAAGGGTATACCGATTGATTTCCAAAATTTCAGTTTCTATATCTCTTTCAACATTTTTTTTAAAATTTGGATCATAATCCCCACGTATTTTACAAATTTGTAATGTATTGCTCCAATGGACATGACCTACAAGTGGTGAATTGCTCATCAAAAATTTCCCTCAATCTGTGAAGTTGGGGTTTACCTACCTCTGCAATAAATAAATTAATCCATTTTCAATGTATTGGGTTTTCGATTCGGTGCACTGGCTTCGCAGGAAGGCGGTATTTCAAAGCTAAAGCAAATGTATTACAATGCTTTGAAAAGTTCATTATCTCTTAATGGTTTTGTTATGGTTTCAACAAGTATAGATCTCTAATCAGAATTGGGGTATCATCAATGATCCAAGGACGCTAGCTAGCTTGGTTGACAAGCGCAGGAATAAACATCTTTTTAATTTATTATCTCACACAGGGCGTCTCTTTTGCTCGCCTAAAAGTTAACATTGTGTAATTACACGGGTATGTAGAAGAAATACTTTTCATCTGAGAACATTTTAATAATAAAGTAGATATAGAAACTTATTTTTTAGTTGAATTAATGTGATTTCAATTATTGTATCGGATGTACACTAAGCGGGCAGTTGGTTTTGGTGGCATGTTTCAGATTCTAGGTTACAATAACTGATCTTCAGATTTCACAGTCTACATGTCTTTCATAAATTTGGTCATGAGCGACAATTTACTGTGCTAGGGGACGGGTGCAAATGAGATTCCCTGCCTTAAAACGCGGCGTATTTACTGTGTATAACATTGGTAAATGGTGAACATTGAAGTGTTATGCTATGTTTTTAGATAGACCTGTATGTCCAGAAAATCAGAAAACTCCGAAACGCTCCCATTTTCAGAAGTTGATGGAAAAAAGGGGGCGACTTTTTGTCATCGGAAATTATGCGTGGTAATTATGTGCTTTCTAATAATTTAAAAATCACAATATGTCACTTCAATTTAATGTAATTTTCTTATGTCTGACATTGACAATACCTTTGTGAAAGATTGATGAAAAAGTTGTCTGATGAAACAAAACTCCATTTGGCTTTAATTTACCGTTTTATGATTGAAAATTAGGTAAAGTGTACTATACCTGAAAATGACTGTCATTTTATGACACTTATTGATTCTAAGAATTCAACAGTTGCTGCTCTAAATTTATGACTCGCATTCACGGGGTTTTTTTAACTTTAGAATACGTTTTGAGCTAAAATAATAATAATATGGGGGTTTTTTTAACTTTAGAATACGTTTTGAGCTAAAATAATAATAATATCAATAATAATTATAACTATAATGATGATGAAAATAACAATAATAATAGTAATAATGATAATAATAATAGCAATAATGATAATAATAATAGCAATAATGATAATAATAATAATAATAATAATGATGATGATGATAATAATAATAATAATAATAATAATAATAATAATAATAATAATAATAATAATAATAATAATAATAATAATAATAATAATAATAATGATAATAGTGCTGTATAATGTAGCATCACACCTTCGACATCAATACCATGTGCTTAGCAGTTATTACATGATGATTTTTAATCCTGCGAATAAAATAAAATAATATTCTTTGATTAACTGCGCTATGCAGGTATTTGGATGTACACTCTTCTACTCCATATTCTAAAAAGCGGTCACAAAAGGGTTTTCAACATCTGATTTCACAAAGGAACTCTTCGTAAATTTGATGCTATCTTCCCTAGTAAAAGTGGCATAATCAGGGATAATCGTGATTTACCCTTTCGTTGTAAACAAAACATAATTATCTCGAGAATAGTATAATACAATTACAGAACAAACGGCATTAGAAGTTACAACTGCTTGTTGTTGTTGTTGTTGTTGTTGTAGTTGGTTTTACGGTGCATGTCAATTGATGACCGATTATTCACGCCTGCGTGGTTGACGTTGATACTAAACAAAATACAACCAATAGCAGCCTTGCACGGTCTGCTACAAGGCGGTTTGCTCACGCTCCGTTGTTAAGGCAAAATTAATTGGATTACGTAACAGGACCCCGTGGAATTGGCACAGAATGACAAGTTCTACTCAGAAAAAGGTGCAAATTTTAAAAGTCCGTGTAATAAAAATGATGCGTTTTTTTTCAAGTATCGTAGTACCACAGGTTGTGGAAAGTGCTGAATTTTATCGTAGTGAAAAAATGCAGGAAAAATCGATGCACCAAATTTCAGAGTTATGCACATGAAAAGACTGACCTCCAAAATGATTCGGTTGTTCCCATTAGCGAAGTAAGTCGTCAACTGGACATTATTTGATTATTTCTGGTCTGTGTACAAGTTAAAACTTCCACATCGTGTTAAGACGACAAATGTTTTGTAGATACATTCAACATTTGAGCTCAAAATTATTTTGCAAACGCTCGCTCGTTACCACAGTTTTTCTCTGTCCGCCTCACGGCTAAGGCGAAATAGGATTTGTTGGAATGCTGTTTGAAAACGGCTAAGAAGCCTCACACGGGGGGAGCCTACCTTTCTTGTAGGCGGGATTCATTGCGCTTTCGCATACAATTATGCCTCTGGGTTACACTTATTGAAGATGACCAGCAAATAGCTACAGCCAAATTGTCGATGAGCCGCCACAGCACTCCTTGAAGGGGCAAACTTTTCACGACGCAAAAATTGTGTGGCGATACAATCTACCCAGGAGTATTTTACGTATGAAATAATCCATTAAAGCTGCGCATTTTTAGAATGTAGTTCAATAAAAAATATAACGCATAACACACACATTCATAGCCATTTGGACAGAAACAACAAAAAATGTTGAGAAAAAATCAGGCTTCAATCAATTGTAACATGGAAAGAAAAATTAAGTGGAAATATGTAAATAGTGAATTAAATTAAAGTGCGAATTTGTAATATTATTTGTTCGGACTGCTCCATTCTGAAAGGTCTATCTACGAAGCATGGTACCCGGTTTTGTATGAAAGTGCCGGCCACACCGGGATGAATACACCTGCACGATAACTGTGAAGTTATTAGCGCTCGCGTGAAGATTGCACGAAAATGATCAGCGATAAACATTATTTACATTTAAATTGCTTGTGTCTTAAGAGTTGGACTATTTAGTAATTAATTAAGAAATCATATGAATACGATAAACATCGGACAATCTTATACAGTTTCTCTAGTCGTACCATCTGTTATCTCTGTCGACAGACTGCTGAATCTCGATTTCTACATAAACGCATGCCCGACCGAACGTGTGTCTCGCTACACTGCATACGGACGGTGACACCCTGTTTCTGCAGTACGTCGTGAATTTGTTTTGCATTGTAATCAAATTGTTAATAGCTCATTTCACATGCATGGTGCCGTGTATTTGCAGATTTAGCAAAATTTCATGTCTGTCTCAGTATGAGACCAGACATGCCTCTATCTAGAAGGCTGGAATGTGGCTCCCCACAGAAGTGGACATTTTTGTATTATATTAATAATACTTCTTGAAGAGGCAATTTGTACAATTTTTTACTGAGCACATTATTAGTTAACATATTTTATTCAAGTTCAACGATCTCCTATGAATAAATGAAAGATTTTGCAAACGCTAGGTGCTCACAGTTCTTGAAATCAGTTACTCAAATTGATTTTTTTCGATTTTCCAAAAATACTACATCGAATATCGACATAAGGACGCTTTTTGGTAACATATTTAGCTTGATACTAAGGAAATATAACTCGAAAGCCACAACAAAATTGATGTATAAATCACGAATATGCGATTTAGAAAGAATCGTCGCGCTAAAGTGGAAGAGCGTAGCGTCACACGGAGGCTGTTTTTTTATGAATGGTTACGTAAGACAGCTAAAAGGCCTTAAGCAACCAGAAGGCTGAATAGTTCAGTGGTTACAACAGTATTTAATTACAGATTACCAAAGAGGGCGCTTTTCAGCCGCTTTTTCAGGGCCCTTTTTTTTTAGACTGATTCCCATTAATAAATCGATATTGGAACGTCTTGTCTTTCATAGAACTTATATATTCTACAATATTTGACATGATGGATCTTTTTTACTCTCATGGTAAATTTTGGAACCTCCATACACGACTGCGTTCCATCCCATTTTCGCAAGAACAGTTATCCCCCCCCCCCCAACTCAGGTGCTCAACTGTATACTGCATGCGCGTTCCAGAATTTTCGGGAAAAGGGATATATTTTAGGGCGGCTCATTTCGGGGGGAAAAAACACGAAATTCGTTGAAATGGGAGGTCTCTCTGCAATTTCCCGTAATATTTTAATTAGGGGTAGTTTTCAAATCTTTTCAAACAATCCTGAAACATTCCCGTCTATGCAAGTGCTAAAATTGTGAACACTTTTCAACTGGGCACTGTTGCTTCATCTAGGGGGGTAAGTTTGCTATAGCTTCCCTTCAAAAAACTGTGACGGGGGAAGGGGAAATTTTGCTAGCGTCTAGGGTTGCAAGGGTCGGAAACTTTCCGGGAATTTTGGAAACTTTCCATGGAAAGTTTCGGGAATTCGGGCTGATGGGAATTATGGGAATTTTCGTTTTTATCGTATAAAATTGAAAATTATAATCTTCTTGGAAAATGTAATCGGTGGTCTGTTGTATAGCACTTCCTCACATGAATAAAATAGTTTTTACCTCTCTTTTGGTTTGCCTGGGCCTTTAATTATACGTGAAATCAGCCCAAATGAGAGAAAACGCACATTACACATTCGCGTATGAGATGCATACATAAATTGTAGTCTGATCCCACATTGTATGCAGTGCATGTGCAATTTGTGCACGAATTGAAAAATTTCACTGAAATGTCTTTTTATTATGAGTGGACACAATACTATCTCACTAAGCAGGCATATATCAGAAGTTTGGCTGGTTGACTGAATGTTAATGTCGGTGGCAAACAAAGCCAAGTTATGAGTCAAGTCATGTTTATATTTTCATAATTCAACTTTTAAAAAACAAACATAAATCACTGTTTGACATTGCATTATTTCCTTTCTTTCTTGTATTTGAATAAATGTTTTGATGTCACGACATTTCTGATAATAGATGATCATTTTAATTTTTTAAATTCAAATGCTAAATCTACAAAAATATGCAAAGTTGCCGAAAGTTGCCGAAAATTCCCAATATTTCCGGAAAATTTCCAAAAATTCCCATGGAAATTTTCCACACTGAAAATTCCCGGGAATTTTGCAACCATACTAGCGTCCCTTCCAAAAGTCCGTGATAGGGGGGGTCAAAATCCCGGGTCAAAATCCTCTGAACAAGCGTATTGTTGACTGCCTATTTTAGGGGGTGGGAGGAACGGGGCTAACATGTAAAAAGGGTTTCAAGGGTTCAGCTGCAGTACCCTTTTGCACATTTGTACATTCCGGGGAAGGGGTGGGGGAGGTGGGGTAAAGGGGCGAAAGCAAGTTGTTTCTGCATGCATCCAACATTTTGTTGTCAAAAGTTTGACGTCGCGTCTATCCATACCCAGAAAGAATTCCGCGAGAGTGAGGGGTTTTAATTTCAGCCGGGAGAGGGCGGTATGGCAATTGATCATAGAGACACTGATACGGAGCGAGTTCGCAAGAGTTGGAAACTCGATTTTTTTTTGAAGGGGTGCTGTATCCCCACCCCCAAGGAGGCTATAGATCAGCCTTTAAACATTTCGATTTTTACAGGACGTGTTGTGCCCCCCTAAACAATAATTTAAGGGTGCTAAAAAAACCATCAGCAAGGGCGTTGACTGGTTTAGGCATGAGGAGGTGTACATCTCAGTTGGGAAGGTGAAACTAAAGTGGCGTGGGGGGGGGGGGCAGTTATACTGGAAGGTGAAGGCAAAAAAGGGGAGGGGGTCAAATTTATTTTTGCTTGTCAGGGGATGAACTCCTCTGCCTCAGCGGGAGCAGCGGGAGGGGGGGGGGCCTTCCGGTCTATACGCCCTTGCTCTGCACCCCTGGCTCAGTCTGGCAGCCCCTGAACTCCGGTGCTTACATGCACTGAAAATGTCAGACAAAAGAGTTTTATT
>JZLH01S0092571.1:20974-31587 GCA_001188425.1 Eucidaris tribuloides | reverse complement strand
AGGAACAAACAATTTAGAATTTGAAAGTTTAGCAAATTGGTCAAGTTCCAGTGATGTCTTATGCACTGTACTTGCCCCCCACTAAATTTTTTTTTTCAGCTCAAATCAGATTCGTTTTGCCTTCTTCCCCAGAATTGGCAAACAAAGTATTGGCAATGGGCTTTAACAAGAAAACCAGTCCATTAAATGATGAAATTGTCCAAAAATTGATTGGTTTTACGTTATGTTCATTATTATCTTTTCTAGATTACCATGCTTGGTTCTCATAGGGATGGTGTGACATTTTTTAGACGTTGTCGAGAATTGAGGGTTTGGTCTGGGGGTTCGGGGGGTGGATTGGTGGCGGGGTGGGGTCGGGGTGGGGTTGGGGGGTGGGGGCGGGGGGGGGGGGGGGGGGGGGGGGGGGGGGGGGGCGGGGGGGGGGGGGGGGGGCGGGGGGGGGGTATCTATAGTGATGTCTTGTTATGGGAGAGATAATATTGGAATTCTTGTATGAATCCACAACCTTCAGGCGCAGATATATACCTCCAGAATAAATGGTATCTTAAATTACTTGAAGTTAATTTTGTCTTCCCGAACAAGACCTTTTTTGCTAACCGAAGGCCCATCCGAGGCAATTGCCTGTATGCTTGCCCCCTGATAAATCCCCTTATTTATTTTTCTAAGAAATCCTAGGCAATTTTTCATAGCTGCTCTTCCAAATTAAATGCCTGCCCTTTCCATGGTCTTAGCAAAATAGGCTTGTCTCCGAATATCCTTGAACTAGTGTTTGTAGTCGATGTTCAGTTACGCGAGTTCTAATTTTTTGTTAGGGGATTTCTGATTATATCGGTTCTTTTTGGGACTTTTGTATTTAGTGTCTGGTTCCAGATGTTGATAATTATCGAAATTACTCTGATGTTGGCAAAAAAAATATCGTTCTACATAGATAATGATCTTTTTATCGTGATTTATTTCAAAATATGCCAGAGGCACGATATGGCCAAAAATACCATTGTTTACGATCAATTCACAAAGCCGAAAGATGAAACAAAATGTCATACAATATTTGATTACAAATATTTATTATATGTGGGTATTTCCCCTTTTTCTCAAAAAAAATACAAACAAACTAGTCAACAATCTTTTCATCTCTCATATTGATCGTCTGTACAAGTTTAAATATTAACTTACTAATGCTATAAGGAATACTGTTTAGGGTAATGTTAATCCGCTGGCTCCATTGATGCCCATTTGTAATAGTCCAATCCAAGTATTCCCAAAATTGCATGCATCGCAATGTTAGGTTCAATGATGTACAGCTGAATACCACTTCCAGCATATATAATCAGGTCCGAACAGATTGATCCAAGATAATTCCAATTAGCTAGAAGTCCCCAATGCGTATGAGGTATGAATTCTCAATTGGCAGAATGAAGCAGGTCATTCCAATTTGAAATCGTGTTGCGAGCATAAACTTCACAACACAGTCCAATTGCATGCCACGATGATTGTAGTAATTCCAAAAATTAAATACCACAGGCTATCTCAGCGTAATTAAACAGGCACGTCCACACACAAAAACTCTTCTCTATTTAATCTCCACAAGGTTGTGATATCGTGCCCAAGGTTACAATAAACTCAAATGCGGTTACTAGTAACACATTGTTGCACTTGACTGCTAAAGATGACTTAGAAAACTTTCTGAACTCTATGTCCAAAAACAAACTTGATATTCTATATCAAAAGCCCTCTATAGTTCTAGAATCATTTTTATTCATGCTTGTAAATATTTGACAACATATATAACAAACCACAATGACTCTTATTTCTAGAATCTACTTTATTATCTTTAGTGACTATTCCATTCATATTAACAACCTCGATTTACAAAATTAGCCTATATGTCACTGATTTACTCCTAGTATGTTTTCTGTTACGATCAATTCACAACCGAAAAGATCAAACAAATTAATGATACCAATATTTGATTTAACAATATTTATTTTATATGGGGATTTCCCCTTTTTCTTCAAAAATAATACAAATAAACTTTCACAATTCTCATAATTTGATCGTACAACGTAAAATAACTATTAACTTACATGCTATACAGGATATTGTATGTGTTCGATTATGTAATCCTGCGGTCCTCCTATTGTTGGATGTCCAAGTAGTAATCCGATCCAGTATTTCCAAAATTATGATCGCATGATATTGATCCCGATGTTGCTACGGCTTGTCAATAGCAGATTTTGTATTTGGGTAATCAAGTCGCAAACAGATGATCTCCCAATTGATGATCTCACGATTAGTTATGAAGCTGCCAATTGGTATGAATCCCAATGGCCAGTAGTGTGTATTGGTTATTCTCCGACGAAATCAAGTGTTGTGAACATAAGTTCACAATTGATTTGCTAATGATGATTGCTAATAATTTCCCAATTAATTAATTTCCATCAGGCTATCTCTATGCGTATATAAACGGGCATGTGTCCACACACAAAACTTCTCCTATTTAACTTCCACAGGTTGACTGTTTATTCGTGCCATTGTTCACAATATAACTCAAAATGCCAGGTTACTATAACACATGTGACTTGAGCTAAGTGGACAGAAACTCTGAACTCATGTCCAAAACAACTGATATTTATATCAATACCCTTTCTTAGTCTAGAATCATTTCTAGATAACACCAAAAAGGCTAATTCCATCCTTGAACAATTCTGGTTGCTATTTATTGTCATACATCATTAAAAATACAATTTACACATCAGACTTTGTTTTACTTATATTACAGCCCAGTCTTCAATGATTCATTCCAAAGGAACAATGGCGATTAACCTACACAGACTAAGCATGTCCACTGCTGGCATAAATGTTGTCCTGGTTCAATTTCAATTGCTGCCAGCCAGAAGCGTTCCAGCACATTTTCCACAGTCTTAGCTAGACTGCCAGTGAAAATATTTCAATGTAGATTTCACCAGCCATCATAAACTGCCATCTAATTATGGCTTAGTAGTATGCATGGTACAGTAGCATGTAATTAGATAATTCACAAATTTAATAACACTTTCCCCCAAGAAAAAAAAGAAAATTTTTGCGCGTAGCCAAATTTTTTTTTTACATTTTCAAAACACGATTTGAATACTGCAATTTAATTTGACATAGCATATACTACCAATATTCTCACGCTTACAGCTATATCAATTACAAATGTGCTTCACCTTCACTTGTGCATCACTCCTGTGAAACATTGTATACTTTAATTTTTTGAACACTGAATTTTCTATTGTCGATTAACTGCTATCTTATGGACTTATAACAACTCATAATTTAACCATGACAACTTGTCTTTAGTTTGCAAAACAGCACAATGTTATTTATCCATCCAACAGATAAACTTGTTAAAACAAATTATATACAATATTTATCAAACTGCTTTTTAAAATATTGTATACTAAATGGACATGAATATTTTTTCAGATCTTATAATTACTTTACTTCAATCACACCCCCCCCCATTTTGTAGACTTTTTTTCTAATTAATGCAACTAAACTGTTTTGAGATTAATTACATATACAATCAGGCAGGCACTTACTTGCCCACTTAAATTTTTTCACATAAAAATACAATATTTAGCAAAATCTTTTTGCCTAAAAATTCTTTTGGATATACTGGCAACTTCATTTTTCACCAAATGATTTCATTAACATATTTACACCTCGATCACACTTTTTTTGTGTGATCTTTAATTATTCGATTCCGTGTCACTTCGTGTTTTTTCTCACATTGTGTTACACTTTTGTCTACAAAACGAGACTGATGTACACCATGCTGCCCACAGTTTTCAATCTGATCAGGGCGAGATAACTGGGGATTGTGTTCAATGGAAGCGTATTATCTCCCCTTTTTGTTTGTCAGATACACTTCACATACATTCTTTGCCTACACCCCCAAATTCATGACACTAAACTGGTCACCATCTTTTCTCTGCTGATTCTTCAGGTCGATGGTAACTCAACCCATCATGTGTTTTCCCCAACACATGTACTTGATCACATCTCTGTCAGTACTGTCACATACAATCTTATCACTGGATGGTGTTTAGATCAACCTGCACACTAGGTGGTCATCTCACTTTTACATCCGATTCAGATCATGTTTCATTATATCTTGATTCTATTACGTTTCAATCTTCTCCTTCACAGTTTTACCACCTGTATCCTCTACCAACTGGCTGGCCCTAGCCTCTCTGTTCAAAGTATTTCTTTGAGCTTTATGTTACATTGACATCACCCTTTTGTTTTTTTCTTCTCTTATCCGGAGTACTGATCATCATTAAGTGACCATCATTTTTCAGTTCTTTTCTGATCACTAGTACTTTGCGTTCCACTGCAACTTGGCTTTAATTGCCGTTCACTCTCTGCAATTGGCTAGTCCCCAACACAATGTACTTTTGTCACCAGCGTCTTGAATATACTGATACGCTTTTGGCATTTTGTGTTCAGCCTCTCTTTTTCTATGCTTTCTTGGTGGACGTTTTCATAATGTTCCCCTACGCTACGCTCATCAAGCCTAAATAAGCCTTTCACGAAAACTTACACGTTAGTCAAGGCAGATTTACAGTCATCATCCTGGGATATGGAACCTCGTCTTTTTATGAGATTAAGAGGCGCCCTAACTCTCGTGACCGTACACCAACTCGACACGGACTAAATCCCGTCGACTCATTCGGGGATGTCACTAGTAGCAAAACAACCAGAATGGGCATGCCTTATCCCAGTCACTCAAGATCAATTTTATATGGATACATCTTCACATATATGCCCTATTATCATGCCTGTCTTCAGGGTGTCTTTGCATTATCTGGTATTCGCTTCTAACGCACCTTGAGATTAGCAGCGGATGATAAGACTTGACGGACTTCTATTGCTGTCTGATACCCATAACGATACTTCACTTACTTTTGAAATTATCTTGACATGAAATTTGACCCTTCTGGTTCAGACTGATATTTCTTGGGCAAATCCGTTTATCCTAGTGAAATTAACTGCACTAGCCAGCCTCTAACTACTTAGTCTTCGTTTGTAATATGTCTTCTGAGTGGAATTGCCTCTGGCTTGAAACGTTTTTTCTGTGTAACATTTTATCCATTGGTTGTCAAAGAAGGAACTTTTTCTGATCTGTTACCTGAGTTCTAGGGCAAAGATGAGCCAACTATCATCAACTAGAAACCCGAGTGAACGGTTCTCATATGTCAGGGAATCGGAATCATTTATTGGGTTTGCCTGGCCTGCTTTATTGACGGGCTGTTTGGGTTTACCGACCATTCCTGACATGTTTGGTGGACAAGTTACAAAATCTCAGTTACATTTTCGTCTCGACTTCAATCTTCGGCCAATAGAAATGCCTCATGGATTCGATCTCTTTTGTTCTTTTTCTGACGCTCTTTAAAATTGGCCCTTGCCAACAGGCGTAACTCGGTGTGGCATATTTCAAAATCTCTCTCATTGACTTTTTTATTTGATAACTATGGGATATTTTTTTAGGGACAACAATTATTGATGGTGACGAACAGTTCCAATCCTCGATCAGCTGGTCTCCTAAGGCGGGAGGTTCTCCATCTTTCCTCATCAAAATGTCATTTTTGATACATAATAAGCACTTCTGTTGTTTTGCACTTCCTGATCATGGGGGACCGTGACGCCATTGACTATGCTAATGTGCATCAATGTTTGTCAACGACTTTCTCATTGTTTGATCAGAAAGATTCACTTAGTTAATACAAACAAACTTAAGAAACTAAACAAGAACTCACTTGACAAGAACAGCTTCTCTCTTGGCGTATTCTGGGTCATCCTTCTCAAAAGGAAAGCCGTTGAACAGCCTAATGTGTTTCTTGATCTCTCTGGTCTCCTAGTTAAAAAACAAGACACAAAATCACACAGATCAGTCAAGCTGGCAAGGCTCTACAATGGTTCAAGCACTACTAGAGGACAACTCCCTGGGGGGTAACTCCTACCTGACAACTCCCAAGGAGGACAGCTCCCCCAGAGGACCACTCCCACACAGGACAACTCCCCCGGGACCACTCCTCCAGGGGGACAACTCTCCCAGAGGACAACTCCCCAGTGGACAACTCCCCAGTGGACAACTCCCCAAGGACAACTCCCCAAGGACAACTCCTCCAAGGACAACTCCCCAAGGACAACTCCCACACAGGACAACTCCCCCAAGGACAACTCCCCCAATGGACAATTTCCCGGCAGGATTTTAACAATGCTTTCAGTTTTACAAATCTAAAAATGTCCTGAGGGAGTTGTCCCCTGGGGAATCCAACCTCTGAGGGAATTGTCGGGTGGGAGTGGTCCCAGGGGAGTTGTTCCAATACACTCTACAACTTGTAGATGGGTTCTTTTATGACATAATGCTCCAGACCAGGACAAATTAATGCAAACACTTGTCAATCACAACAGTGAAACAATTAAGATATCATAATAATAATCTCTTCATGTAGTCCATTACTCATTTGTATTTGGTCATGGATAACTGCTCAGCAATCAATTTTGGAGAATACGTCAAAATTGTTTTTGTTGAAGTTGGTATGGTTTGCACTGCATAAAGACATGTACTGTACCAAAGCTTCCACAACAAAGCAGGAAGTCATGCAATGAACACAATGCTGCAAACTCAAGACACTCACACATACATACATTCCCATGAAAATTTTGGTACATGTTTGTGTGTTTGTATGTCTGTTGGTATATGTTATGTTCACATGCTTGTACAAGTAAAACTACGGAAAACCACACTCACCCTTGTGCTTTTACCAAACAGAAACTTGTACAGTGGTTTGAGTACATCTGCCGTACTTTTGTTGAGTTCATATGCAACTGTACAGAAGAGGGAAAAAAGGGAAAGTTATCAAAAAGTCTCTTTGCTAAAGCTGGGCAAATTACAGGTTATAAAATACAAATGTTGAAATACATCAATTTGATCGTATCCCATTCAATGGAATAATTCTCCAATTTCCTTTGCCAAATTTAAAGTGGAATGAAACTCAGACACATCCCTGCATTCAAAGAATAGAGAACAATAAGAAAAAGAACATAATGAAAGTCTGAGCAAATTTGACTGAAGCATTCAAGGGTTATGAATGTTCAAAGCCGATTTAAAATCCTGATTATGGAGTATTCTTAAATTGGCAATCCTGCCAATTTTGAAATGAAAGTGTGGAGAACTCCCAACTGGCCATCCCCTTTTTATGGAAACACACAAAACTCCCATCTGGTAGGCATGAGTATTATACACATTAATGCTGGGCGATATTTTGATATCAAAATTATTCCATGTTGAAAAAATATCAGACATTCGATAATGATTTCATGATTATTTCAATATATCGCGGAGGCACGATATGGCCAAAAATATCGATTATGAAAACCTGATGGGGTAAATGCGTGCACTCCAGTGGGAGGGACCAAGAAATCCCCAGCTACATGTATGAATACTCTACGCACAAGTGCTACTGCCTGTAATCATAGAAGCAAGGAGGTGGGAGTAAAAGAGAGACCTCCATGCTGTCAAATGCGGTATCCAGAGCAGTAGTGTATTAACCCTATATTAACGGGGGGGGGGGGGGGGGGTCAAGTTTGACACACCCCTCGACAAATTTCGCGACCATGCCGCCGCGCAAAATTTTTTGATCGCGTCGCACGCTGACTTCTTACTCTTAAGTCTTGCGCATCTTTTGAGACCGTTTTCGCGAAAATCGGACATACCGTTACGACGCTGCGCGACTTTTTACACATGCATGTCAACCCCAAAATTGCTCAAAAACGTGAAACATTTACAAAATCAATGGAAATTGTGCTTTCATCCAAAAATCATAAATGTAGGATTATTTTTGCTTTTACTGGTTGAAATGAATTCATTTTATGCTGCTTATGATTGCAAAAGTGTCCCCAACAAATTTCATCGAAAAAACAATAGAAAACAAAAGGTCGAAAAAACAAAGAAATACATAAGAAATTCACAAAACAATAAAATACATAAGAAATTAATTCCAATTCGGCAATTTTTTTTGTAGATAATTGTGAGAATTGTCAGAATGAATATTTTCACCAAGAATTAGTATTCTACTAGCTATTGTAAGTGAGTTATAGGTGATAACATAATTTCATGCACTTATTAGCATAATTAATTACTTAAAAAATAGAAAAAATTAATTTTTTGAAAATTTTAATCTACAGTCGTGTAGTTTACATCTGGCTCTATGCGCATGCAAATTTTCGCGGCGATCGCGCGATCGGCGGCAGAGATCTGAAGGGGGGGTCAAATTGACTCCCCCCCCCCAGTAAAAACCTGGTCTGAAATAGCCCAGTTAAAATAGGGTTAAGTGTAATTATCAACAAATAGAACAACTCTATCAACACACAGCCACCAAAAATGCTATTTATAAACAATCAGCACCTTGAATCTCCCGATCTAGTTACAAGAGGCTCTACAGAAAGCAACATGGTTTGACCACTTTTTGATGACAGCCCTACAGGGCGCACTGTCAATTTAAGTCTTAAATAGATTGATCTTATTGATCACAAATCTGTTTTTCAACTCAGGCGATATATCGTGTTATCAACGATATTTTACCACTGATAACTGAGGTTCAGATCAAATATCGCCAGCTCTAATAGACATCAGAATTAATGACATCAAACTGGTTCGGATATGGGGACAATACTGCCCCCCCCCCATGACAAAAGGGCATAACTGACATTTTGGTGTTTTGAAGATACTGAGCAAAATGTATTTTGTTCAACACGTAAAGCCCTATTCAGTGTCATTTTAACAAGCGGATTATGAGACAAAGGGAACCACTTCTATTAATATTTTTTGTTCTGCATAGTTATACACCTAATCCCAATTGTAAGACGCACGCCCCTCGACCCCCGGAATGGTTCTCACTTGTCAAAAACGTGTCGATCATATACCATACGGCACGCGTGTGTCCGACATGTGCACGGACCATTTCTTACAATGACTGTGGCCTTGGCGCTATTTAAACGTATACCAAACTGTGTCACACCCTTCACCATCTGTACGGATCAAATGCTTCCACACGTACCTGCTCATTTTGTTGAAATGACCACACCCATGACGCACCATTCCAAGGGTTGCGAGGGGTGCGTCTTACAATTGATAGGTGTATTAAACATGATGTACTGAGTCCCCTACACTATATAACTCAATTTTGAAAAAATGTCAGGTATGCCCTTTTGTATGGGGGGGGGGGGCAGAATAGCCTAACCATAACTCAGTGCAACTGCAGCTCTCCTATTGAAAGCACCACCTGCGACGCGCTACACCTGGTTCTGCCATTGTCCACACATACTTCTGAACCAGAGTGATGTCACACTTCAGTAATCTATTAAACCTTGCAGAATAGACCGCTTCAGTAATACATGCAATTTTATGCATACCTTTCTGACAAGGGTTGCTCTTGACAACCCGATGGCTTGGCGGAGGCCTACCGGACATAGCAACAATTACTTTGCCATATGAAATTTTACTAGTGAAAGTGGATTCACAGAAACAGATGAAAGAATTAGCTCATGAGTATGCTACAGGAGAATACACTTGAATATATTACCGAAGCAGTCTATTTCAACTTCTTAACAATACAAAAGGGTTACAGACACTTACTCATTTCCATATCTCCTAGTTGTACTCCTCTGCCAACTGGAACCTCAAACTTCTTCTCTGGTGTTTTGGGTTTTAACTCTTCTATTACCAACCTCTCAACCTTCTTGCGCTCTCTTTTGCCAGTCATGATTTGAACAGGTGCCTCGACAGAGCCCACTAGAGTCAGGAAAGAAAGGGGGTAAACAGAAGACACAATGACATTCAAACAATCTGCAAGTTTACACGGGACTTCATAACACTGCGTCTTTCTGGGTATGTTGGGTGAACTGATTTAACATCAATCAATACAGGGTTCTTTAAAATGAGGTTTTGATTAGAAATTGTTGCTTCTAGTTCTACTCAAGAATCAATGTCTTATAATTTGATGGGATCAAACAGATTCATTATAATTCAATTTTTCAATTCTTGAGATGAAACTATTGCCTGCATTACAAGGAGGTAAATTGTAAGAAAGACAGCTCCATTCAAAATTATACTGTTTACTGAAAAATAGTTTTGGCATCCTTCACAAGGAATAAAGTATTGTAGTCTAGTCCCAAGTATTTTTTACCACCATGGGTCAAAAATCATTTTGGGCTATTTGATCACTTTTGATGTACCAGCTTTCCATACTCAAACATTGGGTAACAACCAGTTGTCTAATTTAACCCGTTCCCTCTGAGATTTCTGAAAATTCCATAGAGTTAACACAGGGGACATCCGGTTCCCGTAGCCAACGGGTTGAAAGGCAAGTGACATGTTTGGGAGAAGTAAAAAATGCCTTAAAAAGTAGACACAAAGTATACAAATATTTATTTTGACTGACTTTGAGGATTTGTCTTGAATTTGTTCACCTGAGACAGCGTAGGAAATAACCCAGTGCGATGGGAGATTTAGCCCGTGGCAAAGCCCAAATAAATCGCCCCTTAACCCTAATCAGGCTGGGCTT
>JZLH01S0092565.1:1485-14076 GCA_001188425.1 Eucidaris tribuloides | reverse complement strand
TTTCCTGCTTGCCCTTTGGGCAAGGAAAATTATCACTGTCAGATTTTTACTTGCCCGAATGAAAAATTTACTTGCCCGAAAATAACTGATAATTAAAAAAAAAAAATCAAAAATTTTCCCCCTAATTTTACCCAATAAAGCCTTTTTATAGCACTGGATGTTTATTTTAATTCTGGGGGTTGCCATAGGAGTGATTTATGAATCTAAAGACTCATACTAAAGAACAAAATAATGATAAACTTTAGTAAGTTGATTAAATACAAAGTTTTAGACATATTTTGTTTGTTTTTCTTAAGTTTTGGGTAATATGTTGCTCATTCCAAGATCAAAATTTACTTGCCCAATGGGGCAAGTAAATCTTAACATTTTGAGTTTTTACTTGCCCGACATGAAAATTTACTTGCCCTGGGCAAGCGGGCAAGTGCTAGTGTCGAGCCCTGTATATATTGCACCTGTTTGAAAGAAGATTACTGGTGTGCAGTGTACACAAAATCTGTAAAAGGTTCACTTAAAAAAAGAATAATTAATTTGCATATTATGTTTTGATAATGTATCATTTCTTCATTTTGACCATTCTAAGAACTACTAAACTAAAAAATCCATGAAATGTATTTAATGTTTGTTTGTTTGCTCTCACGTAAAACGGGGCTTTACTTTAACATTAAACAGTACAATACAACTACCAAAATATTTTCATTTTTGAAAGTACCACACAACTAAAAATTTCCTTAGATATCCAAGGATCTTGTGTTGAAGCGCATTGGTATACTATAGGCCTACATGTACATGTATCATTTGCATGAAGCTGTAATAATGTTCAGACTACAGAGTAATGAGAGTATGTTGCATCAGTAATATAATCCATATGCCAAACGGCCTTGTTTGTTTGAATGGTTTTTCAATCATATAACACTCTGATAATTTCCTGTGGCCTTTTAGATATCCATCAAAATATTTTTCTACTTTAAATTTTATTATTGGTGATGTGAACAGTTCAGCAGGAATCAGATAGTTTTACCAGATTTGATTGGGGGTTGTGGGTGAGTGAGGTAGGTTTGGTTGGTTAAAGGGAGAAGGCACCAGCAACTAACATAAGTGAAGAATAAAAATGACATTGTGAGTATTGTGAGAATTATGGTACATGGTGACAAAAACAGCCTAAATAAGGGGTACTATTTGATACTCACCCTCATCAAGGCCCCATAAATTAGTTAATTTGTGTTTATTTTACATCTTTGTAAGTTTTACTCTAAGACAAAACTTGCAGAAATAGCTATAGGGGGAGGAGCTTATCAATTCAAACAGTGCATACAGTTCCATGGTGCGGCTAACACACGTCACGTGGCATGCATTGGTCATGCATGGTCAGCTCCCAGCAGTGCACTTGCAATTGGTTGCCAAGTGTTGGCAAGTGTTCTTGCCAACCAATCAGATTGCACGTGCACTGCAGGGAGCTGACCATGCGTGACCAACGCATGCCACGCGACGCAGGAATTACTGTGTTTTATTGCTGCTACTCAGGCAGTGGTATAGTCTGACTGTCAGACCTTTATTCTGGAATCAACAGCCAAACCTGTCTTCCGCGGATGGCCCCTGCTTCGCAGGAGAGGTCTGAAATTCAGACCTAGCAGTGGTATAGCGCAATATCTTTTTTTTTTTTTTTTGGAAGAGGGTGGGAGGGGGGAACAGACATTGCTTCAATGGCAACAATTTGAAGAGCCAAAAAAGGAAGAGGAGTCTGCCCCATTGCCCTTCGCCTGTACTAAGAATAATATGAATATATGGGATAATCATAATACTATATACTGTTGGGAATACACAAGGGTCACAAAGGGAGCTAAAAGAATCACATTAAAGGGACCAAAGAGTCACATATCGTGATGTTTTCGAGCTGATCCGGCTCGAGTAATATTCGGGAATGCCCGTACACTTTCTAAAAATGAGCGCGCACACATTGTATACATTTCCCTATGTAGCACGCATTCGACCGAAGAAAGGCGAACTGCACACAGCCCTACCTTCAACGGCAATTCTGTTCGCAGCTACACGATTGTTGTTATGCAAGGCCTTGTAACAGGGGCAAGCGAATGGTATTGAACGTACATTGATTACGCATCCCTCTATTTCTGAAACCACGATGGCAAGCAAAAAAACCTAAGATACTTTCACACAGGTACAGTACGACCCAACAGTACAGTAAGTTGGAATGAGGAGTGAATTATCAGAGTTATTGCCCATGCAATGCAAATTCTTTTCAGCCCTGTCAGTCTTAGTATAGGCCTTTGTGAAGGATTTATAATTGAGGGTTACAAACTACAGATTCAGGTTGGAAGATTATGGAGATTTGCTGAATGGTATTAGTGTTTTTTGAAAGGTACAGGATGAATGGGGGATATGGTAAGAGATACAAAATCGTATGTGATGCATAATACTATGGATGTTAGAATGGCTAAATGTTTTTTTGCAAGGTACACTTTGTTTCTTTCATTTATAGAATTTCTATGATTTTGCCCACATTAACTGAGCTCAGTTACTTGCTGAGATAAACATTTTTTTTTTGCCCCCACAGAGGCACAAAGTCTGAAGGGACATTAATGGGACCTTGTTTAAATGTAAATTCTTTTTACCCAATAAATACCAAACTCACAACAATGTGTAAAGTTTAATATGGAATTTGGTTACAGTGGTACTGAACATGTTAATTTTAAAAAATCGCAAGTTTGTAAAGTTCCATTATTTTATTTCCAGTGATAGAGAAAAAGGAGGTAGGGAGGAGACATGATCCATTTTTTATTTCTCCTCAGTCCTCACAAATGCATCCACTGACACAATTCAGTTTCCTCTGGTTTTGTGGGGGTGCTGCTCGCATGTGACATCACAAAATTGAAACTTTGAAAGTTCATAACTCTGCTGTTCTTCGGTGGATTTTCGCCAAACTTTCATTAATCTGTTTTTCTCATTGTTCTGCTTTCATTAAAGCCAAGTTGTCGTCAGGGTGAACCTTGCCTTTAAATGACACAATTGGGGGTAGTCCTCAACATGAGCTGAAACTACTTTAGAATCAAGTAAACTATGCAAGGAATCGGCTGAGAAATCTTGTAGTCAAACGTTGACTCATTCTAAAATAACTAATGTCAATAACTCTTCGCAGGCAAACCTGCTGTGTGGCTCTGTATGGGTCCTATTTTTATCGTACCCCAATAAAATTAAAATACTAATATTTTCATGCTTGATTCTCCTTAAGTAAACAAATTAGAGACAAATCCTTCCAGCTATTGAGATCCACTCCAGCTGGTGTATAGTTGGTAAAATTATTTCAACTCTGGTTCTTGAGGCATTTTCAAGTGTTCCCAATCATGTCACTAACCTTTAAGCAGAGAATGAGAATTGCTAGTCTGGCTAGTCCAGACATTCAAATTACCCATCTTAATTCATAGGGAATCTACTACATTTCAATTAACTGCCTATATAAAGACTAGGTGCCCTGATTTAGTTTGTTTATCGCAGGCTGTACTGGTGGTGCAACAATGCATTTGGAGGAGAAATGGTTGTAGGACTGCAATCAAAACTTGGTGCAAAACTTGTAAACACTGAGATCTAACTGGTATCCCAGTCTAAAAGTTGAGTACAGCAGTGATGGTACAGATCTTGTTTTGATCAGTCCTTTTTACCGAATTATAGCTCCTCCAGTGCTTACATGTAATAGCCCTTAAAAGATTCTGAAAAAAAAGTAGAAAAAAAACCCAGAATCTCCAGCTAGCCAGTTAATTCTCAGTGACGTGAGTCTAAATCTCTGAACAATGGTCACTGGAGAAAAGTCTCAAAAATGCATTGACGCAATTCAAAAGTACATTTCACCCATTTGTGTGGAGTTAAATAGAAAATGTTCTATGTGTGCAGCACCCACTCTGTTAAAAGGCATCGAGAATTACTTTATAATGTTGACAAAGAGTGCAGTTTGGTGGGAAAGAGTGAAAACGAGACAAGTTTTCTCAACTGCTATCGTTCACTGACCTCTTTTACACAGAAAAAGGTGTAGGCCCACATGCTGTCACAATGGTGTCCTTCAATTCACAGTTTTGTAAATTGTATTTTACCTTTATTTCTTAATTGGAGTAAATCCAGCAAAATTCTAGGTAAACACCAATACAGAACCTTTTTATCTTTACAAAACAGTTGGGTTTTGTGATTTCAAATTGTACATCTACACAATATAAAGTGGTGTGTTGTTGTTAATTTCAGGGTCAGTGAATGTTGTTGATTTTATTGAGTTGTGGTAATAACACAAACAGGATTGATTCTGCAATTGGTCAGTATTCCACGAAAAAGAACACAAAACAACAATAACAAAATCACCTGAAACCAATGAATAAGATTTAAAGATTGTGTAACTTTATTTGGACACCACTGAAACAGCGTGGCATTTGTAGGATTTCTGTTGCTATATCATTTCTGAAAGGGTTCTATTTGCGGTACAAAACTGTACCAGCAATCCAGCGTCACATCAAGACATTTTTGTTATCTTTCAGATCGAGAACATTCCCTTTAATAATTTATATTTGAAAAGTACATGAGAGGTATCTGTCCATTAGATTTCTCATACTTTTCATGAGATGATGGGAATACACTTTGAACTGCAAAAGCACAGGAATTTCATGTGAATTATTTGGCTCTGAAAGTCTGAATGTTGAGCCTGGCAACCACTGCTGGAGCATAAAAATCAAACTCCTGTCAGGTTTGTTCACACATTGACCCCTGTCTGCGGTTTCCCCGGCTGCAAACAATTTTCGAGGTAACCTAAACTGCGCACCTGAAGCTTCTAATGATTTCTAAGCAACCAAAGGTTAAAGGGCATTTTAACCCTTGTTTTCTCACCCGTGCAAAGCGAAATGTTTTATTCTCTACAGTCATGTATATTAAATAACATGCTGGCATTATGCCTGTAGTATCAATCATATAAGGTGGTAAATATGACAAACAATACAATACTGTGGTGGAGATTCAAAACAGCCATAATGATTACTGGACTGCTTTTGTTCAAAACACTTTTTGTTGCATGACTGAAAAGGAGCATAATACAGTGGTCTTGCTGAATGGGGTAACATTAAAGCTGTACTCCTGTTAAAATGGGTAAATTTGGCAACCTTTCTTATGTTTCTTATTGAAATTTTATTTCCTGTTAAATTGGCGTTGAAAAATGGGCTTGCAAATGCCTACCCATTTAAGTGGAGACCACTGTATTGGGCTTCATGGTGATTAGGTGTGCTCAAAAAAAAATTGTGCAATTCAAAAGTACCCTTCGTTGGCAATTAGAAAATGTTACATGCTACACCATGTACATCAACATCAAGGACCATATAACTTTTTCAAAGACATTTGCTTTCGTCAGTTTGTTATTTTAATTCGAGTTATGTGTAGTTAAATAATGAAGTGTAAAATCACAGTGTAGCCCTACTACTTTACAAGTACAGTAGATGCGTCCTGGTGCTATCATTGACTGTAGTAAAAGGCGTACATTGTGATTTTACTCTGTGTTTTAACTAAACATATCTCGAGATTTAAAACAACCCAATTAAGTCAATTGGTGGTGATCGACTGCGAAAAAACCATGAGTTTTGGGCCTAGCTGATGATTTGCGTTCCAGTTGTAATCAGTCTGACAATTATTTCCTTTCAGTGGGAAAGAGAGATCTGAGTGGCCTGAAAATCAAAATCCTGCAGGCCTTACCCCTGGACCCACCCGGAAGGCGGCTTGTGCATACATTGGGTCGCACTCAGTCGGGGAATTATTTCTTGCCCCCCCCCCCCGTCAATTCAAATCCTGTCCACACCACTGCGTAGCAGTAGTATATAGCAAGTAGTAGTAGCCAGCTAAGAACATGTATCATATTCCTTGGAGTACGTTGAAGACCTAAAAAAGTGCCCATTCGAATTACGAAATGGGCGAGATATTTATCTTGTCATATCCATGGTGACATTAGAGCCTTTTCTAAAAGTGGACATGGCAAGATAATGTATATCGCCATGATGACATAAAACTTTTTAGAAGTCAACTTGGCAAGACAATTGTTGTCACCATGTTGACTTTAATACAATGTTGGTATGTCGACATAAGGCTATTAAGTAGACTTGACAACATAAAATATCTCACAATCTCGTTGAATAACACTTACATGTACAGTAGGTGTTTCCTATGTAAGAGCTGCAATCTGCTTTTATAAACCACCTGGAGAGCAACTTGTGATAAAGGATCAGATTTGTGTGCACCTGCAAGAAGAGTACCGGTAATGTGTCTGACTTGCTGAAAAGTTGAAGCAACCAAACGTGAGAGTAGAAACATTCAGCGTGTTTTTATTGAGCATACCGTATTTATCTGGATAAAATTTAACCGGCTAATAGCGCAGATCGTGTGTTTCTATTGGATTGCATTTTCTGCAAAGTACGATCGATCGTACCGGGATTGTATGATTACCGGCTAAGAGTCCGTTGACCTGGGTTGCCACAAGGTATTGTGGGACGCGCGAGGTCAAATTTATGCTCAATCAAACATGCGCGCTGCAGCCAGGGGTCACTTATTCCAATCATGTGGTTTTGTTGATTTCCGGTTGCTAACCGGTTGATACCGCAACCGGCTGTTCCTATTGATGTCTTATGGTATCTTACGGTATAGCTCTCCGCTATTATCCGACAAAAAGCAGGATAATTAGTGGCAAAACTTTCTCCGCTAAAGACGGATAATGTTTCTATTGAGATCTTCTACTCCATTAGCCGGTTCATTCTGGAAAACAACCTTCAATAGAAACAAGCTGATTGTTATTTTGAGCATAACACTGCAGGTGTATACTTATATCACATAATATGTATATTTGTCTGTTTTGGTGTGCCTGGCTGACCAGGCCATGGATGATAAATTCAGATACTGTACCAGTAGTGGTCAAGATACATGCATTGGCTGAAGATTTGAGTTCAGGCCTTGTGGTGTCACGCTCCACAAAATTCTGAATACCGGTAGTGCTATTGCTCTGGAAGAACAGAGCAAAAATGCCAATAGAGTCAATAGTGCATGCTGTTTGTAACCTATCACAGCACAATACAGTGGTGTACATCATGTGAACATTTGCCCTTTCGTCCTTGCACAGTAATTGCTGTACTCGTTTGTAAAGTCTTTTAGGAATGGTGCTTAAATCACAGTGAGAGCATGTAGTCTAAATAAAAAGTTATTTGGGGGAGGGGGAATGGGGGGGGGAGAAGGAGAGGACAACAAATCATATGATTAGTCTCTAACTATCTCACTCATGCCCGCTAATAATATCCAAACCTATAATATAGGCCCTACATGTATAGGCCTATATGTAATATGTCATGATTCTTTTGATCATAGTTACTTTGGGTAAATGGTAAACTTGTGACTAGTGGTTCTCAACTTTTTGCAGCGCTGATGGCCCAGTCTTTTAACAATTCCTTGATCTGCCCTTGAAATGTAGGTATTGAATCTGAAATGTAAAATTTCACGTTTGGCAAATTTTAGAAAGTTTTAACCCTCTCAGTGTCAACTTCAAAATATCCCATGCAAAGTAAATAGATTTTATGAGAATGAGATGGTTATGCAAGATGGTTCAGTTGTGAGGTGATTTGAATGCTAATTGTTGCATTGTGAGAATTTATACAAATGGATCTTTTGTTTTATTTTCCAGGTAAAGATGTTATGATCTGAAGCCAAGAGGGAGGTACTGGAGGTGATCATGGCCAGGGTAGGGGGCAGGGCAGGGGGCTCCTGGGGTCTGCTTCTTGTCTGTGTGCTCTTCTATGCTGCTCCCCAACAGTAAGTACTTAGCAAGATTCTCATTAGTATGTAATACACTTGATGCTAGCATAAAGTATACAGGTTCATGCATTTAGTAGCGCCAACTGCTAAGTTTAAAGATCCAGCACCAATCACAGGAAAAGATTGAAGACAATATATAGTTCTGGCATGATACTGAATTTGATTTTTCAATAATGGAAGCATTTCAGAGCATGCAATTTTCAGGTCATTAAAAGCTGATACAGGTCTATTTACAAACACTGGAGAAATTTCCTTTTTCACCATTTACCAAAACTACTGCCTTTTATAAATGTTTTTCGTACAAGATGAAATTATGAATTTTCAGTGAAAATATTGGCAAATTCTTCAAGTGAGTTACATGTGTGCAGACTTTTGGATATTGCAGTTGTCATCATCTGCCGTTAGCTTCAAATTTTACAAAAATGTGTCAGAATTATTGCTTGCAAACACCACAGACAAATGGTCAGCCTGTTTATGGATACAATATTATTGCAATGTTTGGAATTCATCCAAAGTAACTAACCATTTATTAAGGTAAACTTCTTCAAATTTCTTTAAAAACTTCAAAATTTAATTGTTTTATCCCTCAGTGCTGAAGGAGCTGTGATGTCTTGCCATAGCATTGTACGAGCTGGACTGAGGTGCCGATGGCCAGATGAAAGTGAGTGGAAAGTTTGATAGAAAAGTTGTTGTAGATTTGTGATTATCTGCTTTGTAATTTATTCTATTTCTCTTCTTTTAGGGGGGAGGTGAGGATGGGGGAGGTGGTATTACAAAAAACACAAAGTTTTCAGAAACATGACATGTGTAGTCATTGTTATACAAGCAACATCATTATTTGTGACCACCATCACCTAATGGGGGAATTGCAATGTCCTAACCTGCGCTACGGACATCTGAATGAGGTAATTTCTTCAGTATCAGAAAATCATCAAAATTGAGATGAGGGTACAGCTTTATTCTTTCATTGAATTTAGAATAAATTTTGATTTTTTTTTTTGGAAAATAAGCTCCTCAAAAAAAGTTTGGAAATCTGAGTTTGACCGGTGATATCTCCCGTTTTGTATTAATAATCAATGCAAGCTTGGTATCATCGGAAAGATTATTTAATTTTCCTTAAAATGATACCCTACTTGTTATGATTATGCCATCAGGGAAAGGGCAGTACCTTAAAATGTGGTGTAAAGTGTAAATTGAAAAGCTGCAAAATGACCAAAGTTCGGTAAGTCACCCAATTTTTGTTGTTGTTGATGAGTGAGTTTTCCAAGGTCTCTTTGGTTGTTATGCCCTCTTATGTGAACATTGACATGAATTGAAAGAAACGCCTGCACAAGTAAGCAAACAACAACAAAAAGTGGAACAACCAGATAAACAAACATGTATGGGCATTTAAAAACTGGACATAGGCATTTAATCTCACAGACCTTTCACCACATTAACACAACAAAGTAATGAAAAAAGTGGGAGGGGCTTGATTTGCATAGATTTTCATGTTTATCTTCACATGGATCTTTGATTTCATCAATTTCCATTGGTTTTAATGACATGATCAGAGTTCAGTATTGGGTGGATGACCCACGTTCCTGCACCACCGCCTGGTACCGCTTCCTCATGCTGTTGAAGAGCTTTGTGATTCATTGATGTGAGATGGAATTTCAATCAGTAATTGACGCAAACCTTCCAATATCGTTGAATTTGTGACTCTCTTCCGTACAGCCCGGCCGAGTTGATCCCTAAACTGTTCAATGGGGTTGAAGTTTGGGCTGCATGCATGCCAGTCCATTCTCGTTATACCCTCTCTCTGAGAAAATTCATGAAAATCAAGCTCCTGGCACATTTTTTTAATCACTTTGTATTGTTAATGTGCATGGTGAAGGGTCTGTGAGATTAAATGCCTTTGTCCTGTTTTTAAATGCCCATACATGTTTGTTTGTTTTTTCACTTTTTGTTGTTGTTGTTTATACTTCTGCAGGTTTTTCTTTCAATTCATATCAATGTTCACGTTAGAGTGCATAACAACCAAAGAGACTTTGGAAAACTCACTCATCAACAACAACAAAAATTGGGTGACTTACCGAACTTTGGTCATTTTGCAGCGTTTCAATTTACACTTTACACCACATTTTAAAATACTACTCTTTCCCTGATAGCATAATCGTAACAAGTAGGGTATCATTTTAAAGAAAATTAAATAATCTTTCCAGTGATACCAAGCTTGCATTGATTATTAATACGAAACGGGAGACATATCGATCAAACTCAGATTTCCAAACTTTTTTTGAGGAGTTTAGTAATAAGTATGAAATATTCTGTTGTTTTAAAACGTATTCCTTGTAGTTTTCACAAGAAGTTATGAAGGAAGGTATACTTCATAGTTCATTTTTTTCCATAACTGTGAGAAGAAAAAGTCTGAAGTTAGGATCAAAATAACTCTCAGCAATACCCATGAAATTTCATAGTGATAGGCTATGTAGCTGTACTAGTGGATTTTTGTGGAGCAGCCATTCTAAAGCAGCTTTAATAACCAAAACTACTAGTAATTATCAAATTACCTGTTGAATTTGAATATTAAAATAGAAAGAAAAAGAATTATAATATGCTAGAAGTTGACCTAATAACATGAAATGACCTTTGACATTTTCATTCTCATGTCAAATTTCATATTCAGTATTAATATACATTTCAAACACACTTAAAGCAAAAGTATAGTTTTGGTTGATCAGACAACTTTTATCTTCAATCCTTTTCACTAAGTATTCAATTTTATTATCACCCCAGACATCAGAAAACAACATCAAACTTACTGAAAATTGTTACAGTGACAAATTGTGATGTTTCAATTATCGGAGAACATGTAGCAGTTTGTACAGTACCTATGGGAAATGTCGGGGGTAATTTCTAAAAGAAATGGGACCATTTCAGAGCGAGCAAATTTCAGGGTATGTCTATCTTAAACACATGATTCACAGAAATTAATTTTTTACCATATTTACCAAAACTATAGTGGGGCTTTAAAGGTAAATGACATGATTGGGGGTATTCCTCAGCTTGTGCTGAAACTACACTCTACAATCAAGTACACTATGCCAGGATTCTCCTGTGAAAATCTTGTAGTCCAACCTTGACTCATTCTAAAATAACTTATGTCAATATCCCTCGTGGCAGGCAAACCTGCTGTGTGGCTCTCTATGGGTCTTATTTTTATCATGCCCCGATAGAATTAATGTTCATGCTTGATTCTCCTCAAATAAACAAATTAGAGACAAATCCTTCCAGCTGGGATATCCCATCCAGATGGTGTATACCGTAGTTGGTATATATTTCATCTCATTTGGCTCTTGAGGCATTTTCAAGTGTTCCCAATCATGTCACCTTTAAACAGTAAGATTTTACATGAGAATTTTTATTCAGGTTTACAATATGTAATATATATATAACTTTTCATTTACTCTATTGTATTTATGTCCAGATTTACAGTGCCACTGCATCCCAAATGCAGAATGTTCCATGGATACAAACTCTTGTCACTGTCTACCAGGGTACTCAGGGCCCAACTGTGACCGCTCTTGTCCTTATGACGACAACGGAGTGTGTCAGACTGACTGCTCCGCCACTCCGTACTGCACAGAACTGGGCTCTTGCACCCAGGATGTTGGCATCTGCTTGTGTGAAGCTGGTTACTCTGGACAATACTGCAATCTGTGCGACCACAACATCCATCCAGACTGCAGGTTGTGTCCCTTTCACCCATGTGAGAACAATGGATTGTGCGACATGACGACACGGCGATGCGATTGTCAAGATGGCTATGTGGGCGATTATTGTTCGTTGTGTTACCCGTCCCTTCATCCCGATGGCTGCGGTCCGCACTGTGATCTAACTTGCGTCAATGCCTACTGTGATACCAATACTGGCGATTGTTCATGTCCATACGGCTTTGACGCCACAGAGAACTGTAGTTTCTGCGATCCGACCAGAGTTCCGGGTGGCTGCCATCAGTTCTGTAACGCAGTATGCCGTGCCGGTGGATTGTGTAACACAGAAAAACAGCGATGCATGTGCAAGGATGGCTTTGTCGGGGATGATTGCGGTTTGTGTAATCCACGGATGCATCCCACACGGTGTCGAGAAATCTGCCCCGCTGAGTGTCTCAACGATGGATATTGCGGTGTGCTATCCAGGACATGCGTGTGCCAACCCGGCTACGAAGTGTCGTACAATTGTGAATTGTGCCGGCCGTCCCTCCACAACCAGTCGTGCCTGAATCATTGCGATCCAGCGTGCAAAAATGGCGGCGATTGCTTGTCCAGCCAAGGGTTATGCACCTGTCCTGTAGGTTACATACTGCACGACTGCAGCGTGTGCGTGCCTGGTTTGCACGTGAGGAACTGTACCGAACACTGCCCTCTATGTGTCAATAATGCTACGTGTGATACAAGTACAGGTCAGTGTACCTGTAATGCTGGTTGGCAGGGTACCATGTGCTCTGACCCCTGTTCGCCTGGCACCTACGGGGTCGGCTGCCAGCCATGTGACTGCGGTGGACACCCCTGCGACAGATTCACCGGTGTCTGCCATGTCATAACAACAACTCCCAAACCTACTACCACAACTCCTCCTACTACAACTACAACATCAACAACAACCAACACCCCACAACTATCAACAACAACAACTCCAATGATTACCACACAAGTTCCTTCAAGCCCTCCAACCACTGGACCACTCAACATTATAGAGCTGTCATCAGCAGAGGGGATAACAACT
>JZLH01S0092563.1:79646-109839 GCA_001188425.1 Eucidaris tribuloides | reverse complement strand
TAGACTCTCTTTTAAGTGTTTCTTAGCAAAAGTAATTGAAAAAAAATCCGGAATCGAAATGAATTTCCTATGTATTTTCATTGTTTTGTGAATTTTCTTATATATTTCTTTGTTTTTTCGAACCTTTTGTTTTTCTATTGTTTTTTTCGATGAATTTGTCGGGGACACTCTTTGCGATCATAAACAGCACAAAATTACTTGAATTTCAACAGTAAAAGTAAAAATAAATCATACATTTACGAATTTTGGCTGAAAACACAATTTGTATTGAAATTGTTACACAAAATCACGTTTTTGAGCGATTTTTGGAGCGACATGCAAGTACAAAATGTACGTAACTTCGGAACCGCGTACCCGGACATCGCAAATTTGGTCTTAAAAGATGCGCAGACTCGCAGGAGAAAAGTCATGAAACGCCGCGGCAATTGCTTCTCGCGTTGCAGACATATTGCGCGAAACGTTCTAGGGGGGGCGGATTCCGCCCCCCCCCAGCCTTTTTAGGGTTAAGGTGTAGCAGCAGCAACACTGTAGCAGCAGTGTAGCAGTAATGTAATTAGTGTTATTTTATTGTAAAGGTAAATGACATGATTGGGGGTAGTCTCATTACTCGGGCGGAAAAACTACTCTAGAATCAAGTAAACTATGCAAGGATTCTCCTGTGAAATCTTGTATCAAAGTTGACTCATTCTTACAATAAACAATGTCAACATCACTTGTCGCACCGGAAACCTGCTTTGTGGCTTCTTATGTGGGGCTTATTTTTAATCGTTCCCGGAAAAAAATAAGATAACTCCTATGTTTATGCTTGATTCTCCTTAAGTAACAAAATTACAGACAAATCCTTCCAGCTGGGTGATCCACTCAGTGCGGTATATGTGGTATACATTTCAACTCATTTGGGTTCTTGAGGCATTTTTCAAGTGTTTCCCAATCATAGTCGACTAAGCCTTTAATGTCATCATACTACTATATAGGCCATATATTTTCGCGTCCATATATTTTTCGCGATTTTGCTTCAAGACGTGGAATTCACGAGAGTATATTTTTCGCGATTTTATTTACTTGTATTCACTTTGTTATGGAAAATCTGGAAGTAAAAATGTTTGCATTCAGTAAGTCGCAAAATTCGCAAAAAAATAAAACCACCACGAAATATTCAGCGTGTACAGTATTAGCTTTTTCTGAGAACTACATGTATAACAATGATATATATTTTTTTTGATAGTATACATGATAGAGGATGACTTGGAAGCGTCCCCTGTCCTCATGAGTCTTTACAGTCCTTCATTCTCAACGTTGGAGCAAATTGGTGGCGTTCCGCCCCAGGGGGAGGTTCTGTCAGCAGCTGACAGTGGGGGGCGCAATGGTAAGTCAAACACATTCATCATTATCGTTCACAACATCATCACATTTTTGTTCACTGTAAACGTTGGAATATTTTATGGTTGTCGAAATTTTTTGTGCATTTCGTGCACACTGATGATAGCGTTAAAATAAACCAAACAATAATTGCAAAGTAATAATATTCATTTTTGGTTTTTGCACCTTTAACTTTTTCTATTTGGTATTTGTACAATATGTACATGCATGGCTAGCTGCAGGGCCAGCATTGTGCTGGCCTGTGGATCGCTTGCTCTGTAATTCTGGCTCTCGGCGAAATTCAATCATATGAATTATGAAATGTCACCAAACTCGGCCAGCACGAAAAATCAAATTGTAAAAATTTCCACTGTGTACAGACTTGCCAACTGTTTCCAGGGACAGTCCATATTTGTTTTCAAAAGAAAATAAAGCACTTTGTACCATATTTTGGATGTGTGCCTTAATGTTGCATAATGTTTGGCTTAGTAAAGGATGGGATATTTATAAATGTCCCGTATTTTTCAAATTTTTTACACCATATTGACCCGAATTCTTAGTTTTCATAGTTGGGTAGGTATGCTTTCACATTTATTTGAAAACATAATTTACCTTGGCTGCTCGAAGATGTTGCATTAGCTTCTAATATTAATTGAGGAACCTTGTTGCATTACAGTTGAAGGGCCTATAGAATAAATACTACTTGTGAGGGCAAGATTTGGATAGGTGAAGTTTAGAGAACGCAGTTGAGTTGTTGGAATAGTGATAGGAATTGCTGTGAGATCGGCGATATTGTATGGGAGTAAGACGTATTTGAGTGAAACGAGATGGGGATTCTGAGGATGGACTGAGGAGAGCAATGGTGAGAGTGATGTTGATGGGTAAGCTGATGGACAGGAAGGAGACTGAGGATTTGATGCAAAATGTTGGGTTTGGAATAGAAGCGCGTGCGATCAGATGGAAAGAGGCGAATGGAGTATGTTGGTATGGATATGTGTCGAGGAGGGATGTTGATCATGTTTTTAGAAGGGCATTTGAGTTTGAGGTGGCTGGTCAGAGGGGAAGGAGGTGACCAAAGAAAACATGGTAGAAGCAAGTGGTGGAGGAGGATAAGGTTGCGATTGAGGGAGGAGGAGCACCAATTAGAGTAAGTGGAAGAGGCGGGTAAAAGCAATTTCTGTTTCTGTAAGGTAAATCTGGCCACCCCCGTAGTCGGCGACTAAACCAGATTTGAAACGCTGGATACTACTACTACTGTGTGTTTTGTTTTATAATTTGTATTCCTTTAGGAGCTGCTCTAGGGGCGATGGTAGGCTGGATTGTCTTACGGGTAATCGTAAGTTTGAAGGCGTTGGGACCCCGTCATGAGACGTCTTATCCCCGCTACGTCAGGCCATGCACGCCCTCATCCCCATGATAGACGACAGACACCGGTGGCTTCAAGCATACATGGGTGAGTGCTAGGCAGGGACTGTGGACATTTACAGTAATCCGCTCGAAGAATAATTTTGTAGTTGGAATATTCGCAGATATTTCGCACTCAAATTCAGGATTCATTCCCATTTGCCAAGAGCGTTCTACACCTTATGCTTGTGTGAACATGTGATTGCTTTTACAATGTACGAACAATATATTATTACTTGATTTGAGACTGCAATTGAAAAGAAATGAATTTATTTATTTTTTATATGATTCAGCCCAATTTCCATTTTATTCCGGAATATTCAGAATATTCCAGAACAGGTATTTGTAAAGGGTTCTAAGACTATTCCAGGGTGGAGGACAAACTCCCACCTGAAACTCCCCCGAAGGACAGCTCCCTCGAAGGACAAATCTCCTAAGGCTGTGTTCCTTGTAAACGCCATAACTTCAGTTTAAATTAACTAGCCTCATAAATTTGGTGTGTATGATACTATCATGGATCCAGAAAGCCTATTGATTTTGAAGGTCGAAGGTCAAAGCGTCAAGGTCACAGTGACATGTTTTCATCTTACCCTTGTGAAGTCTTGTAAATAGACGTGTACAGGGTAACTTCAGTTTAACTTAACCCAGGCTCATATAATTTGGTCGTGTATGATACTAGCATGGGTCCCAGGAAGCCTATTGATTTTGATGTCGAAAGGTAAAAGGTCAAGGTCACAGTGACAGTTTTCATCTTACCCTTGCTGAAGTCCTTGTAAGATGCGGATAACTTCAGTTTAACTTAAACCAGGCTCATATAATTGGTGTGTATGATACTAGCATGGATCCGCAGGAAGCTATGAACATGTAAATGCATGAGAAACTAATTAGCTCCCAAGAAAGTATCACCAGTCATTCGTAAAGTTGTTCGTAACTTATGAACAGCTTTATGAAACACCCCCCAGCTATTATAGCTTTCATCTCAGTACAGTCCTGCAGAACAGACAGAAATTTGTGCATACTGTGGATTCATTTGACCTTTGACCTACATATGTGACCTTTGACCCTTGCCATGTTCACCAATATCATAACCCTATCTGCACTGGGGGGGGGGGGAGGCTCAGCGGCCCCCCCAAGTGCCCACCTCCCAACAAATTTTGCCATGCACACTTAACTACCATACTTTGCACCACACGACTTCAATCTTTGAAGCCTTACAAATATTTTGACACCAAGTTTGCGAAAATCGGACCGGTCACTATAGAGTCACGTGATTGACCCGACGTGACCTGTTGTGACCAGAGCAGAGCTGCCAACCTCTACTGACCAAAACACATACTGCTGCACAGTAAAAATCATATTTTAAAGGCAAACAAGAGTGTCGCTGGGGCGAGCACATAATACGCCCGCCTATAACGCTGAAAGTGAAAACATGTCACTGTGACCTTGATCTTTGACCTTTTGACCTCAAAATCAATAGGCTTCCTGGGATCCATGCTAGTATCATACATACCAAATTATATGAGCCAAGGTTAAGTTAAACTGAAGTTATCGCGTTTACAAGGACTTCACAAGGGTAAGATGAAAACATGTCACTGTGACCTTGACCTTTTACCTTTCGACCTCAAAATCAATAGGCTTCCTGGGACCCATGCTAGTATCATACACACCAAATTATATGAGCCTGGGTTAAGTTAAACTGAAGTTACCGCATTTACAAGGACTTCACAAGGGTAAGATGAAAACATGTCACTGTGACCTTGACCTTTGACCTTTCGACCTCAAAATCAATAGGCTTTCTGGGATCCATGATAGTATCATACACACCAAATTATATGAGGCTAGGTTAAGTTAAACTGAAGTTATGGCGTTTACAAGGAAACACAGCCTTAGGAGATTTGTCCTTCGAGGGAGCTGTCCTTCGGGGGAGTTTTCAGGTGGGAGTTGTCCTCCACTGGAATAGTCTTAGAACCTTTACAAATACCTGTTCTGGAATATTCTGAAATATTCCGGAATAAAATGGAATTGGGCTGAATCATAAAAAATAAAATAAATTCATTTCTTTTCAATTGCAGTCTCAAATCAAGTAAAATATATATGTTCGTACATTGTAAAAGCCAATCACATGTTCACACAAGCATAAGGTGTAGAACGCTCTTGGCAAATGGGAATGAATCTGAATTTGAGTGGGAATATTCTGGAATATTCCAACTACAAAATTATTCTTGAGCGATACTGTAAATGTCCACGTCCCTGGCCTAGCACTCACCATGTATGCTGTGAAGGCCACGGTGTCTGCGTCTATCATGGGGATGAGGGCGTGCATGGCCTGACGTAGCGGAGGGATGAGACGTCTCATGACGGGGTCCAACGCTTCAAACTTACGATTACCGTAAGACATCCAGCCTACCATCGCCCCTAGAGCAGCTCCCTAAAGGAATACAAATATAAAACAAAACACACAGTAGTAGTAGTAATCCAGGTTTCAAATCTGGTTTAGTCCCCGACTACGGGGGTGGCCAGATTTACCTTACAGAAACAGAAATTGCTTTTACCCCCTCCTTCCACTTTACTCTAATTGGTGCATCCTCCTCCCTCAATCCAACCCTTATACTCTCCTCCACCACTTGCTTCTACCATGTTTTCTTTGGTCACCTCCTTCCCCTCTGACCAGCCACCTCAAACTCAAATGCCCTTCTAAAAACATGATCAACATCCCTCCTCGACACATATCCATACCAACATACTCCATTCGCCTTTTCCATCTGATCCACCGCTTCTTCCAAACCCAACATTTGCATCAAATCCTCAGTCTCCTTCCTGTCCATCAGCTTCACATCACACATCACTCTCACCATTGCTCTCTCAGTCCATCCTCAGAATCCCCATCTCGTTTCACTCAAATACGTCTTACTCCCATACAATATCGCCGATCTCACGCAATTCCTATCAACTATTCCAACAACTCACTGCGTTCTCTAAACTTCACCTATCCAAATCTTGCCCTCACAAGTATTATTTATTCTATTAGACCCTTCAACTGTATGCAACAATGTTCCTATATTAATATTAGAACTAATGCAACATCTTGAGCAGCCAGGTAAATTATGTTTTCAAATAATGTGAAAGCATACCTACCAACTATGAAACCTAAGAAATCGGGTCAATATGGTGTAAAAAATTTGAAAAATAGGGACATTTATAAATATCCCATCCTTTACTATAGGCAAACATTAGCAACATTAAGGACACAATCCAAAATATGGGTACAAAGTGCTTTATTTTCTTTTGAAACAAATATGGACTGTCCCTGGAAACAGTTGGCAGGTCTGTACAAGTGGAAATTTTTACACAATTGATTTTTCGTGCTGGCAGAGTTTGGTGACATTTCATAATTCATATGATTTGAATTTCGCCGAGAGCCGAAATACAGAGCAAGCGATCACAGGCAGCACAATGCTGGCCCTGCAGCTAGCCATGCATGTACATATTGTACAAATACCAAATAGAAAAGTTAAAAGTGCAAAAACCAAATGAATATTATTACTTTGCAAATTATTGGTTTGGTTTATTTTAACGCTATCATCAGTGTGCACGAAATGCACAAAAAATTTCCACACCATAAAATATTCCACGTTTACAGTGAACTAAAATGTGATGATGTTGATGATGATAATGATGATGATGTTTGACTTACCATTGCCCCCACTGCAGCTGCGACAGAACCTCCCCCTGGGGCGGACGACCTTGCTCCAACGTTGAGAATGAAGGACTTAAGACTCATGGAGGACAGGGGACCTTCCAAGTCATCCTCTATCATGTATCTATCAAAAAAAATATATATCATTGTTATACATGTAGTTCTCAGAAAAAGCTAATACTGTACACGCTGAATATTTCGTGGTGGTTTTATTTTTTGCGAATTTTGCGACTTACTGAATGCAAACATTTTTACTTCCAGATATTTCCATACAAAGTGAATACAAGTACAATAAAATCGCGAAAATATACTCTCGTGAATTCCCCGTCTTGAAGCAAAATCGCGAAAATATATGGACGCGAAATATATGGCATATATAGTAGTATGATGACATTAAAGGTTAGTGACATGATTGGGAACACTTGAAAATGCCTCAAGAACCAAATGAGTTGAAATGTATACCAACTATACACCAGCTGGAGTGGATCACCCAGCTGGAAGGATTTGTCTGTAATTTGTTTACTTAAGGAGAATCAAGCATAAACATAGGAGTATCTTATTTTTTTCCGGGAACGATAAAAATAAGCCCCATAGAGAGCCACACAGCAGGTTTCCGTGCGACAAGTGATGTTGACATTGTTTATTGTAGAATGAGTCAACTTTGACTACAAGATTTTCACAGGAGAATCCTTGCATAGTTTACTTGATTCTAGAGTAGTTTCCGCCCGAGTTGAGGACTACCCCCAATCATGTCATTTACCTTTAACAATAAAATAACACTAATTACATTACTGCTACCACTGCTGCTACCAGTGTTGCTGCTGCTACACCTTAACCCTAAAAAGGCTGGGGGGGGGGCGGAATCGCCCCCCCTAGAACGTTTCGCGCAATATGTCTGCAACGCGAGAAGCAATTGCCGCGGCGTTTCATGCTTTTTTCTCTCGAGTCCGCGCATCTTTTAAGACCAAATTTGCGATGTCCGGGTACGGCGGTTCCGAAGTTACGTAACATTTTGTACTTGCATGTCGCTCCAAAAATCGCTCAAAAACGTGATTTTGTGTACAATTTCAATACAAATTGTGTTTTCAGCAAAATTCGTAAATGTATGTTATTTTTACTTTTACTGTTGAAATTAAGTAATTTTGTGCTGTTTATGATCGCAAAAGTGCCCCGACAAATTTCATCGAAAAAAACAATAGAAAACAAAAGGTCGAAAAAACAAAGAAATATATAAGAAATTCACAAAACAATGAAATACATAGGAAATTCATTTCGATTCCGGATTTTTTTTCAATTACTTTTGCTAAGAACACTTAAAGAGAGTCTAGACCAAAAAATTAGCATTTTGGAGCTTTAATTTAATGATTTACAGCTTAATATTGCTTTACGCATAAATTAGCATAATTAATTAATATGAAAATTAATTCAGGGTAATTAACTATACCGTCTCGTACATTACGTGATGGGTGACGTGCGTGCCGATTTTCGGCGCGATCCCATGTCTAGCGGTCGACGGCCGAGATCTCGGGGGGGGGGGGGGGGGGCGGAATCCGCCCCCCCCCCCAGATATAGCATAGCCAAAAAAGCCCAGCCTGATTAGGGTTAAAGTTAGTGTCTGGTATAATCAAATATTATTTGACTCTGTCAGATATTGATATCGCTTAAAACTATGTCATGCAAGATATACTTTGTTATTATAGGAAGTCATTTAGTCTCAAATATTTTTTTTTAACGATCTTAGAAATAAATACTGTTCTTTTGTCTTTACCAGAGTAACATTATTACAGGTCTTATACATGTATTTCTTTTCTCTATAAAGTTATTTTACCAAATTCTTTCAGTAACCATTATCCCACACAGATTTCAAATGTTACCTGGTTAAGTGGAATCTACAGACTTTCTTAAAAGAGCCAACAATTAATGTCTACTTTGCATGGTTCAACCCTAAAAAAATGGGAGGGGGGAGGGGAGAGGGCTTTTAGGCCTCCCTCGACTTTCACACAATAACTCCATATTGTGCAAAGCTCTTGCCATGGTGCTTCATGAATTTTATCTTTTGAATCTTGCGCATCTTTTGAGACCACAATCGCAAAGTCCGGGTGTGCGGTTCCGAAGTTACTCAACATTTAGTACTTGCATGTTGGACCAAAAATCGCTCAAACTGTGATTTCATGTACAATTTCAATACAAATAATTTGTGTTTTCAGCTCAAATTCATAAATATATGATTATTTTCACTTTTGCTGATTAATTAAAATTAATTACTTTTCAGCTGTTTATGAATGCAAGAGTGTCTCCGATGAATATAAAAAAGCAATGAAAAACAAAAAGAAAAAAGAAATACAAAAGAAATTGTAAAAACAATGAAATACATAACAAAATTAAATTTGATACAGTAATGCCTTTTCCAGAAAAATTTTAGAAATGTCATTAGGACTATTCATACCAAAAACTAGCATTTTCATATGTTTTGGGGGATGATTTATTGGCAAAAGTATGATTTCTTGCATATTTCTTAGGCATCAAGATAGCCCAGCCTTTTTAGGGTTAATATATCAGTTTCACAAGTTACAATCACCAGTCACTAATCTGCAACAACATATTAGAACTCACTCAATGATCCTCTCTCGTGGATTGAATGGCTGCAGGGAGCTGAGGCCCAGTCTGTTAATTACCTGGCAAGAAAAATAAAATGCACATCTCAGTGAATATACTGATTTGATGTCAGGATAATGATAGATCGTTTGCAAACATTGGCTACCAATGGGTATAGATGATGATAAAATGGATAGATTGAAAAGGACGCAGGAGTGGAATAATTTGATTTCAATATAACACACATTCTCCACAGACCCTAGCCTGGAAATCTTGCTCTTAGTCTCCAATGGGTTAATTAAGAGTAGTTACAAGAGGAAACTTAGTTCAAAATGGATGGTTTGAATGCAAAACAAATGGCTTATTATATTGGGTTTGCTGCTGTGCGGCAGTACTGTTGAATGGGAAATGAAGCGATTTTCACTTAGTTGACATCTGGTCATTTATTTTCTTCATTTTTATTGTTAGAAAATGTGTACTGTACGGGACAGAGGCATTAGGCACTATAAGTTTTAGTTAGTGTTTATCATAAGTTTAATGAAATGTTTATATTATTTTCTGGGTTTCTGTGGAATCACGTCTTCTTTGAATGTACACTTCTGTACCAGCCCATGATTCCCAATGGGATAAGGATTAAAGATTAGTCTAACCCAGCTACTTACTAGCCTGATCTTCTGAGACTCCTCCATGATGAAAAGATTCTCCTTCTCGATGTAATAATCAGCGGCTTGTATGAAAGCACTCAATGGGACCATACCCACTAGCTGTGATCCACAAAGGCCGACTTTATTCTCCTGTAATCAAAGTTGAAAATGACAGATTTAGGTTTGAATAAAAAATCTCAGGACGACTTCCATGGAGGACAACTCCCCCAGAGGACTACCCCAGACAAATCAGATTTTTAAAACTATAAACACTGTTAAAGTGATCAGGCACAAATTATATGCTGTGGTGCAACATTCACAGTGTACATGTTGAATAAATGTACAAACCAAGATTTTTTAGCCTTGCACTATCAGATAAAAAGTCCTCTTTTTTTGTCATAAGAGCAAAAGAGTTTTTGAAAAAAAAATTATTTTTACCTTGACTGTGTACCTTTACGGTAAAGTTGCTGGTTGTGTCTGTCTCTGATTTTCTGTGTGTCTGAGTGTCTGTATATCTGTGTCTGTCTGTTTCTCTGTGTGTGATGTCTGTGTATATCTGTCTCAGTCTGTGTGTGTGTGTGTAATATCTTTGTGTATGTCTGAGTGTCTGTGTGTGGATTTGTGTACCTCTGCATGTGCATGTGTATGTGTGTGTGTGTGTATCTGTGTGTGTGTGTGTGTCTGTGCTTGCATGCATGTATATGTGTCTGTGTGTCTGTATATGTGTGTGTCTGTATATGTGTGTGTCTGTTCATACATGCATGTGTGTGTGTGTGTGTGTGTGTGTTTGTAATCGCCTTCAAACAGGGACGTAAGTATGACACTCCACTATCAGATTGGGGACGTTAGGAAAACGGGGACGGTCCCCACCCCTCAAATGGCCAGAAATCAAACGTAGATGGCGCTAAAGCGCCTTAGAAAAAGGCCCAAAATTTGTGTGCACCCCCAGCGTCCCCGGTTACTGGTGAAATATCATACACATACACAAACGTCCCCGATTGCATGTTGTACACAGGAGTGTGTGTCCTCGATTGCATGTTGTATATGTAGTGTGTTTGTTTGTTTATTTACTGTCCCCGTTTGGCGGCAGTTACACGTATAGGTGTGTGTGTGTGTGTGTGTGAGTCTGTGAGTGTGTGCATGTGTGTATGCATAAATGTGCATGTGTGCATGGGTTTGATATCTTACCTTGGAATCCTTCAGACACTCCTCATAGGCTACATGCATGGGGGTCACATCCAGATCAGTCAGGTTGATGGATATCTGGGCGATGTCATACTCCTCTAACCACCAACCGATGGCCTGAGTGGACTTCAAACGGCCAGGCTGGGAGAAACAAGATTATGTAAAATGGGTTCAGGAATGAAACTTATCAGACGTGATGTAATGACTCATGTGCATGCTCTTTTCTGCTGACATGTGGAGTGCCAAAGTGCCTGACAAAAATGCATTCTGCATTCTGCATGTTAATGTCAAACAGTTTTCACTTTTTTTGTCGGAGAAAAATGTCATGTACAAAAGTTGTAGATATAAGAACACCCTTGTTAACAAAGTAATTTTTATTTCAATACTGTTAAGTTCGAAACGGAATGAATTCTGTGAAGTATCTTAGAAACAATATATATTCATAAATACTGTGTAGAAAATGTGCATGGTTTTCCTGATTCTCCCGTAAATTGTGATAAAATCTCAAATTTGTAGGAAAATATCCAATGTAATCCATTTTTATGAGATATTTAGTCAGGATTGTCCCTCTGCTATACAAAATGGAAGAACAAATTGTACATAACAGTTATACTTTTTACATTACTGGCACTTATTCAAGGGATCCAACATGTTAGGAGTTAAAGTTGGACTTAAAAATTATGAAAACAATTATCTTCTCCTCAAAACGGTGAACCATCAGCAGCCCATTGAGGCTACACGTGGGTGGGCTGGTGTGCCATCAGCTCACAAAGTATTAACTCTTTACACGCGGTATTCGCACCCATGCACTCCCTGCAGCGTGCGGGATTTGCATTTCACACTCAAACGTAGAAACGATCGTATTCACCCGAATTACACTGATTTTCCCGATACTAGCAGTAATCTCTTTGCATTGTTTACATTCCTCAAGTACGGGGGTATTATGTTAGATTCCTAAGGAACCAGAAAAATCGATAAATACAATCAAGGCATCGTGATACAATAGGACACAGGATTAAACACAAGTGAACATTGAAAGGTACTTGAAAGGTTAATTACAATAAGATGCGCTATTCACTGATAATCTCTTCATTCACTTCTCATTTGGTGACTCATCTCTTTATGAACTTGTTACAAGTCAGGTTTTTATGTATAACTTGTGGTTTACCCTCTTGTATTATTTGAATGGAGTTGTATATTTTCAAGCAGGAAACTTAGAACTACATGTATGTTGGTTACAATTTGCCATTACTTTACAAAATTCACATGTATATTTCAAAACAGCCTTTATGCATTAAGAAGGTCTGTAAAATGTACTTCATCTTTGCTGTACGACATTTTTCCTAAAAACGTTGTTGCGCAAAGTTATTGCTATTTGAAGTCAGTTGGTTATTTCCTTTCCTGATACTGAGCGCTCTTTGAAATTAATTCCGCACGCACGAGATTCAGGGTCCCGCACACAAAGAGTTAATAAGAATAATAACGTATAGGTTCAATTTACAAAAATTTCAAATTTTGATATCTAAGCTACATAACATTATTGCTTGAATCGACATATGAACAAACAAGAATATTAAATTTAATTGGAAAGTTATGCTGCCACTGGCAAAGATATGTATGAATGAACATCTCATGTGACTATGTGGCTTGCGTATCCAGTGTAACACAGCAATCTTCGGCGGGAAACTAGGTACTTGTAGATTTTCCCTCTGTTATAGCACGAAATGATTATTTTGAATCATAATTTTTTCAAGGCTTAATTAATCTCTCAGTGTCATCAGAGAAACTTATAGCACGCAGGATAATGTAGATCGGATTTTTAAAAACTCTTTATCATTGTTAAATCATGTTTTAATATCCCGAATCTCACCTGGTCTTTCCCACGACCCTGCTCTCGTATATTGAGGGCTATCCGATGGGCTTGTTCCTTCGTCCCAAGCACGTTGACGTTGTACGCAATCAGGAACTTTCGGGCTCCCGTCGCCGTGGCGCCCCAGGTAGGCACGTACTTTGCGGGACCAAAGTCGGGCTTCCACGCAGGGTCTGCAAGCTGGGGGTATCAAAAAATATTTCGGGAATTATTTGTCAGTGATGGAAGTGGCAAGTAGAAAAAAATCCAGAAAATGAGCCTACACTCTTGGCATCTCGTCCCTAAGGTTCAGGGGGCCCTGCCTTGCGAACTCCAGTCGGATCCAAGGCAGTGCTTGTGGTGGTGGCCTATCAGAAGTGCCTGGGTTTTAAAGCCATTGGCTAACATTTACCATAGTTAAAAAAATCTGAGCTACATGATTCCCCATGCTACCAGTGTCTTTGATGAGGTCTAAAAATGAAGCCCTGAAAAAATTGTATTTCGAAATGATTATTCAGTACTTTAAAAAAGTGAAAATCGTAAGTTGACCAGATTCACCTCCCCATTTCCTCCCATAGACTTACTGTGTGTAGGCTATTTTTTTACTCGCCCCGAGTATTGTTTATTCATTCATATCTTGCCAGTGGCAGCATAAATTTCCAAACTTTTGTATTCTAGGGTGTTTATTTGTCCATTCAAACACTACTATATAGCTCAGATATCAAAGTTTGACTATTTTTTAAATTGAAGCTCCACAATGTTAGCCTATCACTTTAAGGATTTCAATTCAGTTAAGATGCTCTGATTTGAATCTAATATAATCAAGAATAATATCCTGTTCATCACATTCGCCACACGGGGCAAATGTAGATGGTAAAATAATAACAAATCTGAAAGATAAAAGAAAGAAAGAATATATTTGTTTCTTTACAACAGCAAAACATCTGGATTACCATCAAAATCTGGGAAACTTCCTTCCCTTATACTAGATACTATTAAGGTCTGCCAATATTCAGTTGCTTCAATCTGGGTAATTTCAAAAAGCAAGCAGGGAGCAATTCATCAATAAAAATGAATCAACATGAACAGGGAGCTATTCATGAATAATCATGAATCAACATTAGCAGGGAGTTATTCCTGAATGAACATGTACCACAATTGACAACAAATTTTAAATAATTGGGGAGATTAGGGTATTCAACTTAATTTGCTAGCATACAGGGATAATCAGTAAATTTTCAGGAACTCCTGATGAACCAGGAAGACTTAGCAAGGCTCAGATTATTTAAAGGCAAGGTTCACCCTGTAGGTTTTAATAAAAGCAGAATAATAATAATAAACATATTAGTGAAAGTTTGGCAAAAATCCACCACAGATAACATAGTTATGAAGGTTCAAAGTTTTAATTTTGTGATGTCACATGTGAGCAGTTCCCTGTATGTCATGTAATATAAATTCCATAAATTGCTATTTTTTTAATGGCTCATGATAATTGAATGGGTTTTTTTCACAGAAGCCTATATGAAACAATGTTTCTGATAATATATTGAACGCTCAGGTAAAACAATTTCCAAATTTCTGAAAAAACGGCACTTTTATGGAATTTATATTACATCACATATAGGGAGCTGCTCGCATGTGACGTCACAAAATTTAAACTTTGAACCTTCATAACTTTGTTATTCTGTGGTGGATTTTCGCCAAACAAATTTCACTAATATGTTTCTCTCATTATCCTGCTTTTATTAAAACCAACATGACGTCAGGGTGGTCCTTGCCTTTAGAGCAAAAAAAGAGGATCTACTTAGGTTTATTGGAATTACAGTTACTGTTAGATTGTTAATTGAATTAAAGTTTTGCCTTACCCAAATTCCTAGTCTACTTTCAGACCCTTGCCCTGCACGGGTGTTCATCAGGTGTATATGTATGTATGTTTTATTGAACTTCATCAAATTGAATACATTTGACATTTTGTTCACATTAATATATATTATAAATCATATAAAGGTAACAAAAACAACAACTAAGAGCATGAAGAAGAGTGTTACTACAATACAAACATATATGTTAATAATACAGTTACGTGTACATGCAAACCTGAATTTACACAAATGATACGAATAGACAAGTACAATAGACATGCAAAAAATAATCTACCTGTATTTACATTATGAATCAAAAATTTGATTATTTGATTCCACATATCATGTACCATATGCACTGATGAACATGACAAATTTCACACATTAGTCTCACACAGGTTACCGGTATTATTCATAGGCTAACAGACAAATATTGCAATAGCTACTGAGGCGATTCAGTTCAGTGAGCCTGGAACATACACTAAATAGCAGTTAATGTATGTACAATGTAATTTACCTTGACCTGTAGTCCCTCATACTCCCCGGCTCTGATGGACGGTAGCTTCTTCCTTTTGTCTTCGGTGGCCGAAAAGCCATAGAGATAGACTGGAAGGGAACAGAGATGCAACGACGTTAGTTCTGAAGATGATTCAACTCTTAACTCTTTGCACATTGTCTGCAGAACCCCCCCCCCCCCCAATGCACCATCATTATTTCTCGGCAGTCCTGGCACTCCAAGAATGAGACAATTTTCTGGTAGCGTCGTTTTTAACCCTCTGTATCATTTAACTGCTGCATTGTATCTGAAAATATTCTGTAGCAAAGTTATAATAGTTCATTTTATGGGGCAATGTCCATGATTAAGTTACTTACACTTATGAACAAACTCTTACTCAACATTTGTCTTACATGAATATGTTTATTATTATTTCTGTTTATGCGTACTGTCAGGTCCTCTAGACTGTACTATGTCACAAGCATCAAGCAAATCATGAAACAATGTTTCAGGGTTAACAAAACTTTGATATGGTTGAGTTACGTTACACAAAGCAGACATGGAAGAAAATGATCAAGTCTGTCCTACAAGTTCCCAAGCCTGTTTTCACTGAAACAAAACGTGCGTATTCATGTTTTCTTGGTGTCTTGTAAGTCATTGATATATAACTTATTGATATAGAACGATCTTTTAATTTCTAACTACAACGATCAATACATGGTTAGTTACGTTACGGTAGTTAGTGTACATTTTTGTCCATCCACACAAATTTGCGTTTAATTCATGTCCTTTTCAGATTTTAGTAGACATATGTGGGGCTTTGTTCTTTCAAAACAATGTAGAAGAGGCTTTTGGGCATGGAAAACTGCAGAATAAATGATACTTTTTTAAAACTGAGATTTAGTCACACTAGGCCCACATTGGTATTTGTCATGTATGGTTCTCGATTCCTAGAGGGTGCTGTTTGAAGACGTAAAACTTAGAGTAGAAGATGATGTTCCCCCATTGTTCTTCAATGATTCATAACCCAATTCAAACCATAAAAATGTAATACTATCGCAGAATAGAGCAATATTATATAATTGTGATTGCCAGTATTCATGGAATTGCCCTTAATACACTTTACATGGTGCTAAGAATAATTATACATAAATTAACGCCTTTATTACTGCATAGACAAGAATCCTCATTTTTGAAACTTCAGATGAAAAACTACTGCATTTTTCTTTTTAACTTGGCCTTATAGTGGTCATTTGATGTAGATGTTGGGTTTGGAAGAAGCGGTGGATCAGATAACAAAGGCGAATGGAGTATGTTGGTATGGACATGTGTTGAGGAGGGATGTTGATATTTTGAGAAGGGTGTTTGAGTTTCAGATGGACGGTCAGAGTGGAAGGGGGCGACCGAAGACGACATGGAAGAAGCAAGTGGTGGAGGAGAGTAGGAGGGTTGGATTGGGGGAGGAGAATGCACCAAACAGGGTGAAGAGGAGAGAGGGGGCCTTAAGTTATTATTCAAGCACCTGAATATATGCCAAAATCTAACTATGTGTGTGAAAATATTAAACTAGTACTAAGATTGATGCCATCCAGAATACAAGTACTCTGGCAAAGTGCAAGCCTTTGTGTGGAAAAACTGTAACTTAGTGTAAGTAAGTTCTTCATTTATCATTTCATGATCTGTCTTTATATTTTATCAGACATATTACTTAGAAAGTTTTGATGACTTCTTAGAAGCTAGGATTAGAGTTATACAGGTAGATGTAACTTAAATCCAAAGACTATAGGCTAGCCGTACTGTTAAGTTAAAATATTGACTTGTAATATACATGTAGAACCAAAAACGGGTATGTTTTGCCAGCATTTTGTTGCAAGTAAATATATCAGCCTCAGGGATATGATGTGTTACAACTTAATTTACTTGGACTTGATTTTGTCTTTCATTTTCTGCATGATAATCTGGTATTGTAGACTTAGTACATGTATTTAAAATGTAATACAGTGTTCCCAGAAAAAAAAGGAAACCCATTTATGAAGTAAATTTTTCTGAAAACTGTAATGATTTATGATCAGAAGAAAGGTTTACATTGTTACAAAATTCAGTTCAATTCACCAGTATTTCTTTACACATAGCAATTTCATTATACAAAACATCATTTTTGTAAGAAGTAAATAACACGGGGAAAAGGGTAAAAAACAGCACTAGTTTGCTTTATAAGATGTTGAACCCACATGAAAGAAAACTCTGATCATTTGAATGGAATTGTTTTGCAAATTTTCTTGGTACTGTGCAAAGAAATTTTGAGAAACAAACTCCATTCAAAGGATCATGATAAATTCAGTTTGTAACCTTTGTAGTAAATTGCAAGAGGAAGAATAATTCATGCACAACAATACAACAGTAAAAAGGTAAATGTGTAATTATTTCAACTCCTGTTATGTGGTACAAGCAAAAAATCTGTAAATAGCATTTTACACCAGCTTTGTCTTTCTAAGTGGATGTACTTAACGAGAAAAAATAATAAGTTGTTCTTCTTTCCTAAAAAGCTACAATGTTTACTCTTATGTAATAACATGATAAAATGATTAGTTCTATGCAAATGAACATATGTGCAAATTATTTGTTTCAGTGCAAGGCTCAAAACTCTTTGATGCAGTAAATAGAAACATCTCTGAATACTACATGTAGTTCAGTACTCATTCTTGCCAAAAAGATATCTGCTTTACTTTAAACGACTCAAAGTTTATGTTTTACAGTTTCAGTCTTTTTGAGATTAAACCATATGATATCGTTCTTTACATGATTGAAAATTAGTTCTTTTTTATTTTGTGTGTGTCTGTGTGTGTGTGAGCTGTTGTCAATGGCTGTATTTATGCATTGTGACTTCTATTATGAGCTCATTGCCTTGAATGTTTCAATTAATACTTCAAATCATGCCGTGTATGTGAAAACAGTGATATTTTTTTAATGAGACGAATGATCATTAAATGAATAGGGAACAAGGTTGTGTGAATATCTGATGATGTACACAAATTTTGTGAATGCCTGAGTGTCTGGGTCAGTGTAGAATATTGTGTTAATTCATCAGAGAACCGATTTTCTGCTAAAATTATCATACAATAGTAAATTTACAAATTTTTAATGTTTTTCTTTGTTTTTTTTCGGGCCACCAAATTTCAATTTCGGGCCACCAAAAATTCAATTTCAAGGATTTTAGTGGCCCGACCGGGCCACTAAAAAAAAAAGTTAGTGTGGAGCCCTGGAGGGGGGTACGAGCAATTTCTGTGAGTGCGAGGGAAATCTAGCCACCCCGTATTCGGGGACTAAACCTGATTTAAAACCTGGATAACTACTACTACTACTGCTACTTCTACTACATTACATGGGAAGGTTGTCTGAGCAGAAGGAAGGATGTCTTACCTGGTACTTGGAGTTCCTCCCCGAGCCTCTGACCAAATATCTTGGCGCACTGGGTACAATCCTCCATCGTCACTCCTCGTATCGGAATGAAAGGACAGACGTCTAATGCTCCCATTCTAGGATGCTCTCCTGGAGAATGCAATCAAAGGTCAAAGGTGAACCAAAATCAAAGAACGAACAGAAACAGGACGGAGAAGGAACTGGAACTGGCAAGAAGGACTGACTGATTCAAAACAGTGCTACCATCATGCAGGATTAACTACATTAAAGGTTAGTGAAATGATTGGGAACACACAAAAAATGGCTCAAGAACCAAATAAGTTGAAATATATGCAACTGTACCAGCTGGAGTAGATCTCCCAATTGGAGGGATTTGTGTCTTATTTGTTTACTTAAGGAGAATCAAGCATGAACATAGTAGTAGTTTAATTTTCTCGTGCCCCAATAAAAATAACATCCCATAGACCCCTACACAACAGATTTGTCTGTCACAGGTCATACAGATGGAAGTTACTTTAGAATGAGTCAACTGTTGACTTCCAAATTTTCACAGTAGAATCCTTGCACAGTTTACTTGATTCTAGAATAGTTTCAGCCCAAATTGAGGACTACCCCCAATCATGTAATTTACCTTTAATCTAAAGGTAGGGAATCTCATTAGGTCCCCTCCACAGCACAGCAAAATATTGCTCATTCCCAATAGGCTATTGATGAAAGACAAGTCTGTGAAATCAAAGGATTAGTAATCATCTAGAATTTGAAAAATGTGCAAAAAAAAACCCAATGGCCATTAAGTATATGTTCTACGCTAAGAATTTTTGTCTCTACAAGACAAGAATTCAAATCAAAGTCTAATGGTCACTATAATTCCACTAAAACTGACTTCCTAGTACCTTTACTTTGCTCAAGGGTCTTAGATGGTATTTTCCTCTTTAAACCATTTACACAATGTAAATTTTGTGTATGAACCAAACAGAAGTTTGCTTGATTTTGCTTGTAAAAAACAATGCATAATAACAATTTGTAATGAGAATTAGAATTTTCAGGAATCAATCAAAATTTCACAGTGTTTCTCCAGTTATTTTGCTTCTATACAAAGCAATGTGCTATGAGCCTGGTATTCCCCTTTAAAGATCGCATTCATGATTCACAAACCCTGAAAGGAGCTAATAGAGTATATAAGCTAAAATCATTCATATTAAAAAAAACACCTTACAATATATGAATCTCAAATTTTGAACCCTTTATTTTTAGGTGTACCTATCTTAACTTGTATCAAATCTGAGCAAAAACCGCTTGGTGTGTATATCAAGAAAAGAAATTTTAAGAAAGAAATGTGAATATTATACAACTTATTCAACTCTGTTTGGTAATACTATGAAAACTTTAAAGCCAAGTATTATAACAACAGTTCAAACTACCCCAAAATTCCTCCAGAAGACTGTGTAGATGTGGTTTACCCTACAGTGACAAAAGAAAATACGCACCACGATGTAATGTCATGTCAATCAGACTCCGGGCCACTCGGGCCATATTCAGAGCGCCCTCTACCACCGCGGCGGGGGAACCGACGAACGTGTAGACTGTCCGATTGGTGGACGGACCGGGGTCGACGTCCAGTAGCTGGCAACCCGGGGTTTGGGCTAGAGCGCTGGCAATAGCATCTATCACCTGAAACAACATGTGAGAGAAGGAAAGAAGGAAACAGGGGTGATGCAATGTTTACAAGCCGGAAGAAACTGAATCACAAAATGTTTTGTGCGAAGGATATCCTAGTATTCGTCTCTTATTTCTTTCAAGAAATTGAGAAAAGATACAAATTGGTGGTAAAAAGAAAGATTTAATCAATACTTCTTATTAACAACTTCTTTTTGAGAAATAAAGTGCTAGTTAGATTGTCAATGGATCATATTGGACTGAGTATGTGATCTCGCAAGCTAAAGTCTTCGAAAATGAGCATTATGTACATCATGTAGGCCTATATCAAAATCAAATTGTCTTCCATTATTTGAATAGCAAAACCCGTTGTCCTTGAAATTCAATGCTGTTTGCAACATACAGCCCATCAGCTCAAGGGTCTTCAGCCAATAGGTGGTAAGCACAGTAAGATATTCATTGCTGTGTGTAACTTACATCTTTGTTTTGTCCTTCTGAGAAGTTGGGTACGCACTCAACGAGCTGTGACATCCTGTGGTCTGTCTGGACAAGAACTGCTGGTAGGTTACTGTACTACAGGATAGTCTTCAAAATAGTTTCTGAAAATAAAAATAACAAAGAAAAACCAATATCAACAACTGAATTGTTGCATACTAATTAATTAAGGTATCAAATTGCTACCTGTGTATGGTTAATACAGGCCGAGGAAGGGGGGAACCACAAAATCTTGTTTAAATTTAATTAAGGCAAGTATGGGCTGAAAAAAGACTACACCAATAGTAACTTCAACTTAGTCATGCTGCTTGAAAGTACAAAATAATCAGTGTATTGCACACAATAAATAAATTATTGCAAATGAAAGGTACCAGTCAATTAATAAGAGCCCCAAATTGTTAGGCCGAGTAAAATAAAAATACTAGTTAGTAGTTTCTCACTCCCAGTCCCAACTACTCCATTTTTTTCTGTCCACCACCTTTTTGAGGAGATTTCATATTTTATTTAAATAAAATGTCAAAAAAAATATAAGAAATATCATTGCATGTTTGTGGATATAATTTGTGTTTGAGTCACGCTTGGGAGCGATGTGTAATGAGAAGACCAGTGACTTTACGATCACTAGTAATAGCGGTTGTCTGGACTGCGGATTGCTGCATGACATGCTGCAAGACATGAATTTTGTGGAATGGAAAAATCTATGTACTGTACAAAAGCCTTAATTTATTACCTTTCAATGTAAAACATCCTTTTGAAAGTTTAAATTGTCTTTATTTGCTGCAAAGTTGACTTACAGATACACTCACCTACGGGTAAAATCTTGGTGGACAACCTTCAGGTCACTTTTGCTTGGTTGACGGGCGCGCATGCCTGTGCGCGCTGGTTCAAGCATTGGTATCAATGAGGTGTGGTTACGATTTCTGCCATGCACTGTGGGTGACCGGCAAGGGTGTCCCGCATTGTGATGATGGTCTCGACATCGCGACATCTCGCAACGATTGTCGAGCTATGGGGTAGCACCATTTGCTCTATACTACACCATAGTACTTCTATGGGTGCTTTGAGTCTGATAGGATGCTACAGAGGTGCATGGACGTTTAGAATACCCATTGCGCAATCGATCGATTGCAATCGGGCCCATTCATAATTGCATTTTTGCCACGCGTTTTATGATGCGTCTTATCCGTCTTCACACCAACCCAAGGCTAAAAATAATTTTTTTTCTCACGGGGGCTCAGTTGTGGCTAAATTTGGCTACAATTTACATTGTGTCTAAATGGGAATTTTCTCGGGCTCTTTTGACATTTTTGAGGGCTATTTTTTGCATTACGGGAGCAAATTGCCCCGAGCCCCCATGAATTTTGAGCGCTGCACCAACCCGTTTTGAAACCTGCTATCACGGAGCTATAGCGCACTCAATTTGCCACTGCAATTCCAAGGAGACAGAACTTTCCATGAACTTTCAACAAAATTCAAGTTTCTCTGAGCTGTGTGCAGAAATCCTTATTAACGAAGACGATCCTGGATAATTCAAAGACAATCAGCTGTATTTACAGACCAGCAACCCTATTTTAGTACTGTACAGTATGTATAGTAGGGGGCCCGCACCTCGCCAGGGGCCCTAATACCGCCACCCCGTGTAAAATGGAATAGAAGCGCGCTTAACAAACAATGCGCGTTGTGCTGTGTGCAGTACGCTAAACACTTGCCACAATATTCCCAAACCACACAAAATTAAACGAAACAGGGAATTTTGGATCGAAAATCATAAAATTATCAGAAACGCGTGTTACAGCTATGCGTTGATGTTTTTACATAGAGATCAGTGTAATCTCCGCGCGCGTCCTCAACGTGCATTGTCTATGGCGGAGCGGGGTGGCGAGGTGCGGGCCCCATTTCCAACGCACTAATGAAATGACACCGTTCGCGTTTGACGGCGATAGCTAGAAAGCTATCGCATCGATCACTGAACTTTTTATACTTTTGGAGTCTTCAACATTTTCTCTTTATGTGAGTATAATTTCATAGAATTTGGATGACGTACTGAGTGCAAAATATGCAAAAAACATTAACTATGGCGAGGTGCGGGACACCCGACTATATATAGATTCTACTTAATTATTATCATGATTATTAACGTGATTGACATGATTGACATGCATTAGACTGAATACATCATACATGTCATGCATGTAATGCTATTTTTATTCGGGGTCTTCTCATTTTTAACAATATTGACATCATCAGTTGGTCCTCTCAACAGACCACGTTCACGGGTTCAAGATAAGAAGAATTCGTTAAAAAGGAGTCAATGACTAAGTGCTTAGTCTAACGTTATTCGTCTATTGACTTTGTGACTTCACTGTCTTGTAAATTTCGACAACATGTAACAATCTAACTTACACTTCTGACTTGTACTTGAGTCTAACTTACATGTAAATGAGATCTTATGATCAATTAGATCACCTAAAAATCAATTGACGTACTCGATCCTCAGTCAGTGCTCCTGATTTCCAATGTTGAACAGCAGTGATCCCTCTTTATCAGCTTCAAACTAGTGCAGAAGACGAGCAGAACCCTGGCCCGACGCGTCGGCGACGTACTACAGGCTAACATACACGCGGTAAAACACACACGTTGCGACCAAAATGATACCTCTGCAAAAATGCGTAAACACGACCTTCGACCGGAGGTGTGTCACCAATATCCGGCGCACACACTGTACGTAATACATTCTTGTCTACATAGGCCTACATGTAGGTTTGGCCCGAAAAACATGGCAAGCAGTCACTGTGGTGGTGGTGGTGGGGGGTGGTGGTGGTGGTGGTGGTGGTGGTATAGTCTGGTGGATGGTGATTGGGATGGTGATACACTGTATATGGTAGTGATGGTGGTGGTGGTGGTGATGGTGATGGTGATGGTGATGGTGATGGTGATGGTGATGGTGATGGTGATGGTGATGGTGATGGTGATGGTGATGGTGATGGTGATGGTGATGGTGATGGTGATGGTGGTGGTGATGGTGATGGTGATGGTGATGGTGATGGGGGTGATGGTGATGTGATGGTGATGGTGATGGTGATAGGTTGTGATTCGGGTCGCAAAGTGTTGGAAACTTTCCGGGAATTTTCAATTTTAGCATATTAAATGGAAATTTATTGTATTTTTGGAAAATTTCATCAGTACTCTTTTGTATAGCACTTCTTCACATGAATAAAATAGTTTTACCCTTCTTTAGGCTTTCCTGGGCCTTTCATGAGGATAAATCAGCCCAAAGGAGAGACTACACACATTACACATGCATTGTGTGCAGTGCAATTGCATGAATTGAAAAATTCTACTGAAATGCTTATTTCGATATGTGGACTTAATTGTCCACTTTTGCTACTTAATTCACGAAGTTTGAGTACATGTAAGAGTGCATCAGAATGGCATGTATCAGAAGTTAAGCTAGTGGAGCTGATATTACAAACAAAACCAAGCTATTGAGTCGAGAAATGTATACATGTTTTCATGATTTAACTAAAGAAACATACTGTTTGACATTACATTGTTACATCTCCTTTCTTCTCTGTTTTAGAGTAAATGTTTTGATATTGACATTTCTGATGATATTACAGTACTTAGATGAATGATCATTTTAATTTTGACATTCAAATGCTTAATGAACAAAAATATGGAAAGTTGCCGAAAATTCCTAATATTTCCGAAAAATTTCCGAAATTCCCATGGAAATTTTTCCACAGTGAAAATTCCCGGGAATTGTGCAACCTTAGTGGTGATGGTGATGGTGATGGTGATGGTGATGGTGATGGTGATGGAGGTGATGGTGATGGTGATGATGGTAATGGTGATGGTGGTGATGGTGATGATGATGGTGATGGAGGTGACGGTGATGGTGATGGTGATGATGATGGTGAAGGTGATGGAGGTGATGGTGATGGAGGTGATGGTGATGGTGATGGAGATGCATGGTGATGTGGGTGATGGAGATTTTTTTTTTTCTTGCCTCCAGATAGAGGATTTATTCACATTCAAAATTTCAAATTAACAATGAAATCACAAACATATAATTAAATATAATAAATCAGAAGACATGATTTCAACGTGTTTCAAATATAATACAAAAGATTCTTAGGTAATTTTGAATTAACTTTATTACTAACTTCGTTTATTTCTATTCTCTTTTCTATTTCTCTTGCAAATAAATATTTCAAACTTACACTTCTTTTATCTTTTCCGGTTCTATTTCGTTCAAGAATTAATTTATAGATGCACCACCAGGCTATATTGATTATCAAGTCACAGTCATCAGTATCTGCTTTAATTAGATGTAGAGTATTAATATCAATATCTACTTTGAAAACGCAGTAAATAACGTTTTTGACATGAACAAGGAATGTGGTATTTAGGTTACAAAAAACAAAAGCATGTGTTACGTCTTCTTCAACATTACAATGTGAACAAATGTTATCATTTGCTAACCCCCATTTAAAAAGATCTTTCCTAACAGGTAACAAAATGTTAGTTGAGTTTGAAGTTAAATTCACGCACATTTGTTTTCTTTAATGTACACAAGTGTCTTTTAAAACGACAGCATAATTAATATCTATTCCTGCCGCTTCTTCTCCCAGAAAAGAGCAACAATAATTCGTATATGTAGGTTCATTATTTAATATTAGTGTTATAATAGAATTACTACTCAGTTCAGAAAATCTTTACTTATTATTTACACAAAAAGACCGGTGTCTGCTAACAACGTTCACGTTAAAGTCTATTTTCGTTTTTGTTTTTACCCTGATTAGTCCAAACTTTAGTAATGCCTTTTTTAAATCTCGCATATATCAAAAAGGTTACCTTTTCTTCTTTCTACTGTAAGTTGAGATGAAATATATTAAAACCGTATATCATTTATTGAAAACTCAACGTCCTTCAAATAAATAAAAACCTCATTTAAACCAAGTCACATAGAATAGCGTTTCTTATCAATTACATATATTGTTATACCATAAAATTTCTTCAGATTATCCTTGTTTAACTACATCCTTTTCCAAGTATGTCGTGATCTGATTATCATCCAAGCGTGTAAAATTTCCCCATAAAATGTGGGTATTTCTTTTCATCCGATGAATTTTAAACATGATGTATCAAATTACAAATGCCAACAAACAAATTTAGACCTTCGAGTTTGTTAAAAAAATACACATTTCTTCCGAGCTTCTGTGCTAATCAGTTCAATAACCTTCCTAAACCACTTTAGTCTAAAACTTACAATTGCCTTCTGTATATCAACGCATCTGATTCCTCGCATCGACATGAAGTCTTGTGTTAAAGTACATCTTTTGACGCTTTCTTTTTTGTCCCCATATAAATGAAAAATCATTCTTTCAGGTTATTCAACACATTGAACGGATTGTAATCTACATAATTAAATGAATAATTTGACAAGGCTAAAAGATTTCAGATAGTCACTTTTCCAATATATTGTTAAATTTCTTTTTTTCCAACAGTCAAGAATTTTGCAGTTTGTCAGTTACCTCTCCATTCACTTTGTCAATGCTATTATTGGTATCTTGAAATGAATTCCTAAAATACTTTAATGCTTATTTCCGTCCACCGTTAGCATATGCATGTCTATATTCCATCGAAATACTCAAGTCTCCTTCCACATCATATACAGTTTTGTCTTTATTCAACTTTTAGACGCGCAACATAACCAAACCGAAACTAATTCATCTAAAATTTCTTTATAGGAAGATTGATCAGCGAATGAATCAAATTAAAGTGTCGATCTGCATATTATAAAAGTTTCAACGAGAAATTAACAATTGGTACTTCAATATTTTGAAATCGTTCTTCTTGATCTTGTTTGTCAAATTCGACAGCTAATACAAAAAGTAAGCTGATAGGGGCAACGCTTGCCTGATTCCTCGTTCAACATTAAAATGACCGGAGTCCACCCTGTTACTAATACAACTACTGTGTCGTTTTGGTTATAGATTCTGATCATTATTTAAAAGAAGAGCCAAAATTAGTTTTTCAAGAAAAATTAAGAATCTTTCATATCTAAACGTCAAAGCTTTCTTGTGAAATCACCGCATAATAGCACCACATCTATTACCGTTAAAGATACGTCTCATAACATCTTTCAGCGTAGTCTTACATTGGAGCTGCAAACACTTTAATATAGACCAGCTTTGGTGTTTCGTTGACAACTTGACTTTACATTTTGTAAACAGCGCTGCCAAAAGCTGCTATTATTTTATAGTCACAATTTAATAATGTTATTGCCTCCAATTCTTTCAGGCTTTGGTGTCACCTTTTTTAAAAAGGCAATGTGAATAAGTCCTTTCCTTTTGTGTGTTAGACATGAAACGCCGTTAGCGTAACATTCGTTTAAGAGCATTACAAAGCAATTCTTTATTCTTAACCAAAAACTGGTAAAACTCTATTGGTATCCCTCCGCCTACCTGGGGCTTTATTCTTTTCATCGCAAATATAGGCACGTTTTACACTTTGTGTTGTCAATAACCCTTCAACACAGTTCTTTTTGTTCTTCTTTTAATTGTTAACATTTGCTGTAAAAAAACATAATCTCTCATTTTCCAATATCGATTTCCTCACTTTATCTGTACAGGTGTGAACTAAAATCTATAAACTCTTTAGTAACTGCTTCGTTGACTTGAAAAAATATTGTTTCCGTTTCAGATTTTAGCTGTTTAATTGTTTTTTTTCTATAAGTTACTTTTCTCTAGTCCTAAGAAATATTTCGTGCTTTTTTCGCCTTCTTCCATCCATTTCACAACGGCGCTCTAATCCGGCTCCTCCTGGCTTTCATTTTATACATTTTTTCTAATTTTATCTTTTACATCATATAATCGTTTTTCTAGCTGTTTATTCTGTAGATTAAACATCAGTTTGCTTATCTAGTAAATTTAAATTTTGTTCAAGGATTAATTTAGTATCTTTTTTTTTTCAAACGGTAGCCTTTATATCTGGCAGTATTTTTGTGTACATTCACGAACCTTAATTTTCAATAATGTCCCATTTTTTCCATGGTTGACAAATTCTCACCAAGACAGGGAATCAATTATATTGGATATTTTTTCTTTGATAAATTGTTTATCACATAAAATGGATTGTATTTAGTTTCCAGTAACCTGGACCCTTTTTAATATTTGTAATTGAATTTTCAGAGAGACTGCATTATGGTCCAGCGAGCAGAAATTGGCAGGTCTGATATTGTTGAAATGGCTCGTTTATAAATATCTTGTGTTGACGCTAACGCAAAAGTCTAAACGAGATGCTCTTCAGAGTTTTATTTCTCCATGTAAATTGTTGTTATTTGGGGATAGCATTTCCTCCAAATATCATATAGATTGTTATTTCTGTTAAGCTTTGTAAAAATCTATGTTTACCATAATAATCAGTTTTCTTACCCTGTAACATCTTTATTTCACATTTAGTATACATTCAAATCTCCACTAAGATAAATTCCGCGATCTCTCAAGTTATCAACCGAACATTCTTTTCATAAGGCTGAAACATGGAGTTGAAAAAAATATTTCTTATCTTCTTTTTGCCAGTTGAGCCATAATACATTTAGGCAAGTATAAACTAAGTGTCTTTTGTAGCTGACATAAGAATTAACAAATCTGCCTCCCTTGCCATGCTTAACTTGCCAAGTTCTATGTCTACAGTTTTTTTGGAAGCAGTATACAACTCACATAATGGTGACTTCATGAGAAAAGACACGGCCTCGCCCTTTCGTTTCTAATAATATTTTTCTAATTCGTGGGACCAATATGTTTCTTGTAGGAAAACAATATCTGCTTTTTGATGTTTCAACCATCGAAATATCTGGTCTCTCTTTTCTTTATTTCTTAGTCCACGAACATTTAAAGTCAAAAAATGGCATGTGGTCATTGTTGAGTTTTAAGAAAATAAATTGGATATTCTTCACCAGTTTCTTGTGGGTGATGGAGATGGTGATGGTGATGGTGATGGTGATGGGGATGGGGTGATGGTGATGGTGATGGTGATGGTGATGGTGATAGTGTTGGTGATGGTGGTGGTGGTGATGGTGATGGTGATGGTGATGGTGATGGTGGTGGTGGTGGTGGTGGTGGTGATGGTGATGGTGATGGTGATGATGATGGTGATGGTGATGGTGATGGGGGTGATGGTGAGGGTGATGGTGATGGTGATGGGGGTGATTGTTGTGGTGAGGGTGATGGTGATGGTGGTGGTGGTGGTGGTGGTGGTGGTGGTGGTGGAGGTGGTGCATTGTGGTGGTGATGGTGAGCGTGATTGTGATGTTGTGGTTGTGATGGTGGTGTTGTGCATGGTGATGATGATGGTGATGGTTATGGTGATGGTGGTGGCCGGTGGTGGTGATGGTGGAGGTGGTGCATGGCGGTAGTGGTGATGGTGAGGGTGATTGTGATGGTGGTGGTGGTTGTGATGGTGGTGGTGTGCACGGTGATGATGATGAAGATGATGATGACGAAGATGATGATGATGATGTGATGAAGGAGATGAAAGGGTTGTATGACGATTTCATGACGAAAAGCTGTTTTTACGGCGATGGAGATGTCAATTTTTTCTCTAAATGCTCGCCGAATGTGGGCACAAAAATGTAAATAAAAAGGTTCAAATTTTCAAGGGGATGTCCAGGCTGATCCCTTAATTCAAGTGTTTGCTTATCTTATAGACATTACACATCAAACATAAGACAGTTTCAAAACATCTGATGAAAAAGAAAATAATTAAACTAGAGCAGTTCGACTGCGCGCAGTCGATTGGTATGCCTCCGCAGTCCGCACTCCGATCCAATTAATTGATGTAATTTGAAAAGCTTCAAGTTACCATGGTAGCAAGACTAATTAGAAGAATAAGCATAAATAAGCCTATGTGACCTTGACCAAGTTACAGTAAAATCCAATTTAAGCAGTTCTTAAATTATCGTGACAATGAGGCCTTGTGACCTTTGACCTCTGACCTTTCAACTCCAAAATCGAATCAGTAAATTGGTGCCTTATAGTAGATACTTCTCCTAATTAAAGTTCCATTAAAATCGGAAAGTCATACTCAAGTTATCACAGTAATGAGCCCAAATCAGACATATTTAAGGCCCGGTGACCTTTGACCTTTGATCTTTCAGCTCCAAAATCTAATCAGTTTATTGGTGCCTCATAATACATACTTCACCCACGTTACATGAAAGAAAATCCAACTGGCTGTTCTCAAGTTATCACGGTAACGAGCCCAAATCAGACATATTTTAGGCGGTAACGAGATCCGGTAACGGACGGACAACCCGAAAACATGATGCCTCCGGCAACTTCGTTGCGGAGGCATAAAAACAAAAACGAACAATCTCAGTAGAAAATCACATGGCAAAATGATTATTAACTATGTTATTCAAAATATTTACTGGCCTACTGACTGAAGAAGAAGCAATAAAAAAACACGTTTTTCCAACTACTATAATAAGCAAAGAACCCTGTTCAAACAGCCAGTCTTTCTTTA
>JZLH01S0092563.1:65716-78820 GCA_001188425.1 Eucidaris tribuloides | reverse complement strand
AAGAACATAAACATATATAGCCACAAAATAAGCCATACTATATAATAAATACAAAACAGAAGCTGTAATTACAAATCAAGTAAGTTGATTATGTCTTTTTCTTGTTTTCGTTCGTTGTCCGGCCGAAGGGCACCAGCATTATTCTCGGCAGAAGGGCCAAGATAGTCTCCCACCCGAAAACCATTGGCTATCCCCAAATGAAACTAAAGCAGCGTGATATCCCGTATACCCCCCCCCCCAACAGTCCGTTAAATGCAAATGTCTAACAGTCAAAATCTTTCAAATTAGAGAAAAGACCCCTAAGCCGGGAATACAAGCCAGGGCCCCTCTGCCGGACAACCAGCGATTCATATTTGTTTATTCATATATTATTGCGAGTATTTTTAATTCATTTATTTATTTATTCATCAAGTCATAATTCAGTCTCATATTACTAATTCCCATTACGCAAATTTCACTTATGTCCATATCATTGCTACCTAATATAAAGTTGAATTTATCTTCATCCGTCATATTTGAAAAGTCAGGGAGAACAGTTTTTAACTCATTTGATAATTCTGTACGGAATTTTTGTAGGGAATAGCAATCAATAACACAATGGTATTCGTCCTCTACTGAGTTAATGCAAAGGGGGCATATTCTGTCGCTTACGGAAAGTTTTTTGTATCTACCTTGCTCTATCATTAATTTACTATTACTTATTCTCAGTTTTGCAAAATGTGTAATATGTACTTTGTCGACATCTAAAAAAGGGTAATTTTCAATTTTATAGTTGTTTTTCAGTTTTTTGTAAGTTCTTAATTTAATACTATGTTCTTGGTTATTCTCCTCAAGATTTTTTTCCACGCAATTACGTATCGATCCATAAGTTTATTTGTAATTGCTTTTAAAAGCGTTTTTTTTTGAAAAAGTACCCTGGTTTTCCCACACGTGATTGAAACCTATTTTTTGTAGTAACATTTTTATACAATTCTTAAACCTATTAATTGGTGCGGCATATGCGCTTTTTATAATACTATTTGCTTTTGAAGTAATAATATGGTGCCAGTACCCCACATTTTGTTTTAAAGATGATATGTACAAATACCTGCCAAACTCGGCCAAAATGGCACTGTTTGTGGTTGATCTATGGACTCCGAGAACTGCTGTTAGGAACTGGGTCTGTATTTTTTCAGGAAGAAATGATTTGTATAATTGTTCTATTTCTTTATCTTCCCGTAAAAGCGTTGGCAAACTCCAAATTTCAGGTGTAGGCCTATATACACCTTGTAATGAAAGTGCCCCCCGGTCTTATTGGAAGTATGATACGTAAATAACAATTGGAAGTTATTTCGATTTCTGAGCAAAATAATATAAAAGTAGCGTTACATGACGACATAATTATGGGGTATTGCTAAGCATAATAAAGGTATTGTACAGAAGATGGACTGCATTAGACTGAAAAATCCGTCTGCTCGGAGCATTTTTTAAAAACATTTTCTGAGTTTTTACCGTGCTCTCCTCGAAAGGAGGTGGATACCGTGTAGCCAGAAGTAGTCTCAGTGGAACATATCCCCGACTGAAATAGACTGATTTTCGGTCTAGACTGTCATAAGTTTTATTTGATTGAATAACATCCCATAAAATGCAGTGTTGTAGTCGAGTCCGGGTCTCCGAGTCCGAGTCTGAGTCCGAGTCCGAGTCCGGTCTCGAGTCCTACAACACTGATAAAGCTGAAACATGTTTGCGAGCAAAATGGGGATGTGCTTGTTAGATGCACGAAAACAGAAGATAAAGAAGATTTTAAAAAAGTAATATAAACATCTCGAGTTTAATATAACAAAACAACTCAATTAACTGAGGGACGAAATAATTCATAAGGAAATAAACAAATATATAAAAATACAGACACTCCACGCAATGTATTCGAAGAGATTTTACCAGATAAGGTTATATGAGTTATACCTCATCTGAAAGAGGAGACTCTGCTCTTTCAGATGAGGTATTAACCCTTTAGATGCCATAATGTAAAATATAGTCGAAAATCTCGAGGTCCCCCCCCCCCGAGATTTTTCATTAATTAATAAAAAAAAAATGAAGACATTCAGAATCTGTTATTGCTGGGATATGACTTTTGGGCATAAAGCTTTCAAATAAAAAAAAAATCACCAAAACTAAACTTGGGCTTTAATGTGGATTTGCTCAGATGGTAATTTTGTGAATTTCTGGTCGGGTAACAAGATGTTTTCAAAATGACTAGATCATGACCGGCGTGATGGCTTAGTGGATAGAGCGTCCGCCTCACGTGCGGACTGGTTGCGGGTTTGCTAGCCGTCGGGTCATGCAAGACTTTTAAAAAAGGTACCTTCTGCTTTCTAGCCAGGCGCTCGGCATTCTAGAACAGAGAACGGTAATAATAATATTTATGTTATACAGGGCCCGCTGGGAGAGCAGTCTATCAGACTGAAGTGGCTACCCGTGGGTAAATAAGACCTTATTATTATTATTATTATCATTATCATTATTATAATGAAAAGTTAATGGGATTGGGTTATTAATTTCACCAGAAACAATACTACTTGGAGACTGTTCACATCGTGTATTTGAAGGATTTACGTTTAAGGAGTTACGTTTAAGGATTACGTTGGAGAAAAATTGGTTATAGAATTAGCTAAATAATAAGAAGTGGTATAGAGACGCAGGACCATCTTTTGTAATAAGTAAATATTAACTTTAGTTTTACCACGACTTGCCCAAACTATGTTACTATAAGTTATGTGTGGAAGTTTCAAAGACAGGGGCGACTTGAGGGAGAGAATTTAACGTTGGATAAAATTGCGACATTTCTGGATATATTAACTGATACATGGCGAAAATGTTCGTTCCAATTCAGTTTTTCAGCAATATGAATGGGAATAACAAAAAATTAGTGCGCGTTTGTAACAGACCATCATTTTTAATGCGGGAAATTATGATCAACATTTGTGTGTTTAAAGTGTATAAAATTGTCTTGCTTACCTTTAAAGATACTTTATTACATTTAAAATAAGAAGTTATTTTTGACCATTCAGAATTCAATGTGTGTTCCAAGGATTGTAAGTTTCTATTAGAACAGAATCTGCAGCGAAATATGATAAAAGAGGTGATGCTCGAGAAATGTTATTAATGTAGAATGGAAAGAGAATGGGACCGAGTATTGAGTCGTCAGGTACGCCATATTTAATTGTGTGAGCATTTGAGGATACTTTATTAAAGTTAACATATTTTTGTCTGTTCGTCAAGTAATTTTTGATCCAAGAAAGTGCAGTGCCCCATGCCGTAATTTGTTTGCAATTTGAGCAATAATATGTCGTAATTTTAGCGTATCACATGCCTGGCTGATGAGGTCCATGACATGTTCTTTGTTAGCAATTATTATTCTATCGTTGAATTAAAGGCATCGTATGACAATGTTTCCAGCTTTAAAAATCTGAGCAACATGATTCCCCATGCTACCAGTGCCTCTGATAAGGTCTAAAAATGATGCCCTGAAAAAATGGAGTTCTAAGCGATCATTAAGTGCTTTTAAAATGTGAAAATCATTGACCGACCATTCCAGTTAACCCCCATAGACTGGTGTGTAGCAGAATTTTTCTCAGCTGAGAATAATTCATGTGCCGATTTTTATCTGTACATATTTTTCGAGTAACAGCATAACTGTCTCAACTTTTGTGTTCTACGGTGTTTATATGTCCAAGCAAACACTGTCAGAATATGTCAGCCAGGGCGCAAAAAGGAAGCGGGGGGTCAGAGCGGCACTTGCCCCCCCAATAAAATTTTGGAGGGGCAAAACGAGTTTTGCCCCCCCCCCCAATGTGCCCCTGAAAGGTAAAAAATAATTAATTAATGACAGTAGTAAACGACCAAAATTGCAGCCAATTTTCCTTGGTATAAAAATTGTCAATTCATAACTGAAAAATGCAAAATTTTCGCCCCTCGCGGCGGGCACTTACACTTCTAAGCAATTTAGTGCTATACAAGGCGTGCCGGAAGCGGGGAGGGGGGGGGGGGCGTTGCAGAGGGGGCACTTGCCCCCCAGCCCTATATTGCAACCCCTGAAAGGGCTAAAAAAATTAACTAAATCATTACAGTATTAAAGTCCAAAATGAGCAATAAAAGGCCAGTCTTCTTGTAGTAAAAAATTGTCAATTTCATAACTGAAATAATTGAAAAATGCCAAAATGTTCGCCCCTGACGGGGCCACTTACCCTTCTAAGTAAATTTAGTGTATATTAGAGGTAGCCTCTCGTTCTGCGACGAGTGTGCCCCCATGAAGCATACGCTTAGTAAACCTTTTCATTTTCCCTATTCTTCTAAGTTTTCTACCAATACATGTATAAGAATATTTTCATTTATTTTTTCATATGCTTTCTGAAAGGATTTGATGATTTAAATGCGATTTTTTTGTTATTTTTAGATATAGCGTATACCAAAATTAATTGCATCACGATGTGAAAAATCTGTATACAATGTAACATCGCTCGCTCGCTTGAGCTCGTACAGTACTTTGCTAAAAATAGAATAGTTTTCATAAAGTTATATGTTTATTCCCTAGAAATTTGTTTTTAAATTACTCTATTAAACGTACTGCCTACACTCTATACCGAAAAGTCACCTATTTATAAATATACCGTTAGAATATGTGTTTACCATGCTAGGCAATCACGTCTTTTTAATGTATATTTTCAAAAAATTTCCCTGCCGTGGGGGGGGGGGGGGGGGCGTGGAGGGTATCGCCCGCCCACACCCTCCCCGCTCGGTTGATTCGCTCTTCCTCGAATGTCTAACCAATTCTTCAATGAAAATATGTATTTTTACCATGCTAGAATAAACATGTCCTTGCTAGGTGTATTTAAAAAGTCCTTGCGATCGATACCACCCTCACATAATATGAATACTAATTACAGTTTGCTCACATACTTCACTGCTACGTCTTTTTGCAAACCTGACTACACAATCCCCAATTAATCTGCCTATAAAATATACCTTTAAAAGATGTATTTACAATGCCTACGATGTCCATCTTGTTCTATGCGCTATTTCCCAAAAAAGTTCCAATCGTGCGGAAGGATTTCCCCATTCACAACAACCCCAGGTCGCTGCGTTTCCCGAAAGTATTATGACTACCCGAATAAACAGTTTTGTCACATTTAACTTCCTCTAAACATCTTCTTGTGATAATGAATATCCCTAATAATTTTCAGACGGTACTACCGTTAAAATATGTATTTACCATGCTAGAATCGCGTCTCTTTATATGTGTATTTTTCAAAAATTTCCTGCCGTGGGGGGTGGGGGGGGCGTAGAGGGTATCCCCTCCCACACCCTTTCCCCCCGCCGTGTTCGCCCGTACGCTCACTCGTATGTTTCCGTCAAGCTCCTAGTAGACCCCCTAAACTTTCCTCTCTACATACATACATACATACATATACATACATACATACATACATACATACATACATACATACATACATACATACATACATACATATGATTTGCATTGCGCCAAACCACTCAGTAGAGTGCTGAAGGCGTCAATTTCATAACTGAAAAATAAGTGCCCCCTCTGATCCCCCGTTAACTGAAAAATAACTGAAAAAAACCTGGCCCGCTCGGTCGCTAATTCGCTCCCTCGCCGAGGAACTCATACTGTCACATAAATGTGCCCCCCATCGAGATTTTGCCCCTCCAAAACTAAAAGTGTTCCGGCGCGCCTGTATGTCAGATAGCAAAGCTTAGCAATTTTTTAAACGGGGCTTCCACACTGTTATATAGTGTCTTTAATGCTAAGTCGGGCGAATGAATTTTTTTTCTAAAGCCATATTGTTTGGGATAAGGTGAGTTTTTCAAACACAAAATAATATGGTCATCTCAAGTGATGTATTAAGGCCACCGCACACTATGCGATTTTCCGTCGCACGACTTACCGATTTGCATCAGAAATAAATCCCGGAAATAAATCAGTGTGTACGAAATATAAGCTTTGTTTTTTATTTCGGATCCAAGTCGGTGCAGTCATACGACAAAAGTCGTGTAGTGTGCGGTGGCCTTAACATGTTAGATCAAGGAGATTTGTACCTCCTTGGTTAGATGCGCTACTGGATACAACGACACCACAATATTCTGGCAAGTATGTCTATGGATCGTCTATCAATCAATCAATCAATCAATCAATCAATCAATCAATCAATCAATCAATCAATCAATCAATCAATCAATCAATCAATCAATTCATCAATCAATCAATTTGAATACATACATACATAAACTAAGACCAGTTCGACTGCGCGCAGCGGATGGGTATGCCTCCGCAATCTCAGTCCAATTCAATCAAATAGAAATGCCTCCGTGTATTTACCCAATCTGATCAAAAGTCTCGAAGTTACCATGGCAATGAGCCGGGGGGGGGGGGGGCACTGTCATTAGAAGGTGTACACCATGCACGTGTGAAAAAAAAACCGCGTAAAAAGGTTGTTTTTCACGGTCGGATGATGTACGCGAGTATGATGTACGCGAGTACAGTGAAAAGGGTATCAATATCGCCAAAATAGGGAAAAAAAAGGATACTTCTTCAGGGTGAGATCGACTGATAATTTAGTACTTGTGTAGGTTATTCTGAGATCTTGTTTAGGGTCCATTTTGACATAATGAAAACTTCCGCTCCTTAGCGTCGTGTGTATACTCACACACTCGCTATAACACGGGAAACGCATGTAAAATCGGGTACATTTTTGCAAGAAATTGTTCATATCTTCGTGTTGCGTGGGTATTTCCCAAAAGGGCACGCGGATTTTAAAAGTTTGTTTCATTATCTTTCGAATGGTATACATTTTATTCAATTAATATAAAAATCCAGTGATCATTTTTTCTTCAAAGATGTCTAGTCTGGGCAATGTGTCTATGGGAAATGTCAAAAATCGTGGATATTTTGCTGACATTGAACTCTTTGTTTGCATCTGGCGGGCGATTCATAGTTCGCTTTACAAAAAGGCAGACGGCTCCTGAAAGCTTATTTCATTATCTTTCGAATGGTATACATTTTATTCAATTAAATTAAAAATCCAGTGATCATTTTTTTCTTAAAGTTTTAGTGCAAATCACGAAAAGCTGACAAAATTACGTGAGTTACGTCACTAAGGTCACGTGTTCGTGCCCTCGTTCGCACACAACGCTATGCGGTGCGAAGCGGGTCACTCAGCCGTATCGTGCTAAACAAACAAACCGGGACATACACACGTTGTTCGCTAAATGAGCGATTTGACTCAAAAGTAATCATTATGAGGCCGTACACCGTCGCATGGTGTATACCTTGTAATGACAGTGCCCCCCCGGGGGGGGGGGGGGTAATAATGTGCTGCAACACCCCCAGCACCCCGGGCTTCCAGTGGCCGCGTAAATCCGTTCAAGTTCTTTCACATAACTAATTGCGAGTAATGTGAAATGCTATGTTACTGTCCCAGTTCCTATTAGAGATAAGGAATTGGTATAATTTGCTTAATTACAAAGCACATACACTGTTCTTGTAAAATGTTGATGTGACTCTTCTTGCTCGGTATCACCATTGTGTGTGTGTGTGTGTGTGTGTGTGTGTGTGTGTGTGTGTGTGTGTGTGTGTGTGGTTTTTGGGGTCGGGGGGGGGTTAGGAAAGTATCCAGCCCCAGACATATGGCATAGCATTGTCTTCAAAATATTTGTATTCACTGCGGTCATGAAATTGCCCCTGTATATGTAAGTGAATTTTTAAATCTTAATAGCTATTTGGCCTCCGACATTCACGCAATATGATATTTGTAGACAAAAATCCTGGGGTACAAGATGGCCGCCATCTGCAGGACCAAATCTGTGGAACAAATCACTGGAAGAAACTAGAGCAGTCGACTATGCCCAGTCTATGGGTATGCCTCCGCAGTCCACACTCCAGCCTAATTTGATTTAAATTGAAAAGCCTCAAGATACCATGGTAGCAATCAGATATGTTTCAGTCCTTGCGACCTTTGAACTTTCACTTCTGAAATCTAAGTAGGTTATTAGTACCCCATACGACATACCTGTCCCAAGTTACATTAAAATCTGCAAAGCTGTACTTAAGTTACATGTATCACAAAAATGAGCCCATTTCAGACAAGTATGAGGCCTTGTGACCTTTGACCTTTCAACTCTGTAATCTAATCATTTCATCTGGTCCTCAATACTTGACACAAGTAACATTGAAATCCAATATGCCATTCTTAAGCTATTGCAGTAACAAGATCAAATTAGACAGGTATAAGGCCTTGTGACCTTTGATCTTTTTAACTCCAAAATCTAATCAGTTCATTGGTGCCTTATAATACGTCATACTTCACCCAAAATCCAATCAGTCGTTCTTAAGTTATCGTGGTAACGAGCCCAAATCAGACATGTCTAAGGCCCTGTGACCTTTGACCTTTGATCTTTTAACTCCAAAATCTAATCAGTTCATTGGTGCATACTTCACCCAAGTTACATGTACATCAAAATCTGACCACCTGTTCTTAAATTCTCAGGTAACGAGCCCAAATCAGACATATTTTAGGCTCTGTGACTTTTGACCTTGCAATTCTAAATCTAATCACTTCATTGTTGCCTACATACTTGGTATTAGTTACATCAAAATCCGATCAACTGTTTGTACGTCATAGTGGTAACGAGGACTGGTAACGGACGGATGGACAGACGGACGAACAACCCGAAAACATAATGCCTCCAGCAACTTCGTAATAAAAATCATCACCTCCATAACACAATTAAAAGAAAAAATTCAATGAAATTGTTTCCATGAACACAGCTTTGTACTTTGATCGCCTACCTTATTCTACTTTCGGTGGGCTATGTTTGTGTACACTTTAACAGGGTTCATACACTTACACATTTTCAAAATTCCCTGACTTTTCCATGACTTTCCGCAGCAGAAAACTCTAAATTCCATGACCATTTTAACATATATTTAAAGCTTGTAAAAATACATCATCACAATACCAGCGAGCTCCCAATCAAGGGTCATTTAAAAAATGTCATGAATAAATGATTTTCCCTGACTTTCCAGAAGAAATTGATGAATTCCCTGACTTTCCATGACTTTTTGCTTCCTGAAAAAAAGTATTTTCCAATTCTCTGACCCGTACAAACCCTGTTTAAGTTCTGGGAGATATTTGGCAATTTGTAATAAATTTGATTTTGGCTCATAAAATATAATCATTATGCCAGTCATCACAGAAACACACTCAAGAAGCATTCTCCCAACACAGACACAGATCGAAATCTCACCATATTGTCAGACAAAGAAAGAAGTACAAATCTTTCCAAATACATATGTCTTTACAATTGCTGTAATATATTACTTTATTAGAATCAAAGCAGGAGTTGATCTGCAACAGTAGCACATAGGTTTGAGTATCTTTCAAAATAATATATTTATATGAATTCTGTAAACATATATAGACATACCAGTAAAAACAACAACTACAGACCATGAGGACAAACTGGACTGGTACATACACCTGTCCTGACACACACACACGGCCAAAGTATACAGTCATTATAACGGACTATTGCACGGTACTATCGCACCCCAGGTCAAAATTCAAAATCACAAGTCTATTCCATTAAATCCCCACCCCCCCCCCCAAAAAAAATAAATAAAAATGGACAAGTTGATTTTAATCTAAAGCTAAAACAGTCAAACAAATCTTTGAAAACTTGAATTTAACTGGACAGTGAATCAGAAGTTATGAATCTTTGAAACTTGTAATCACTATATGGGGAATATTAGATTGGCATCTCTGATCTTATGATTATAATAAATTATACTGCATATAGGCAAATCTCACATGCATGAAATTTTATTAACTTCTATTTTCGCTATGTTAATCTTTGGCTGATTTTGAAGATGTATGATTGATAGTATATTGCTGTATATTGTATATCAAATTCAAGCACAGAGATATGTTACCCTCATCAAAATTTGACATCATTTAAATTTCATCTACGTAAGTCATAGTCAGATATAAAGTGCATTATACACTTCAGAGTTGCACTGCAAGATGTCTGTTGATACTATCATACATGTCTAATGAACTCAAAGATCTGAAACTTTCTCATTCATTAGCCGGTTTGCTTTTACACTTTGACTGATAAGGTTTGTATGATTTTCAGCTTTTATTCAAATAGACATTTTAATTAGTAGAGTTTCTTTCCCTTTCATTTTTGTTTTTGTATGTTTGCATTTAACATTTATTTCATATACTACCTGCATTATCAAGGTTTCCCGCCCATTTTCATCGTCTTTTTATGAAATTTCATTAACTTTCTGTTCAGTTTTGTCTTGAGGAGAACCAAGCAGGTAAATGCTATACATGTATGCACTTTGGTCATTTGCCTTTTCAATTTGTCATTTGCAAACAAGTCGCAAATATTTTAAAAAATACATTCAGAATGGTCAACTGTCATTATAATTTGCCTCTACTAAGGACTGACCGACAGATGTTAAAGCAAATATGTCTTTATTTAAGAAGATTCTTTAAATTCTCATCCACATTGGTCACATTGAAATGCTCTGAATATCATGACAAGACAAAACTAAGTGAAATTCTTATGAAACTTGTTGCAAACAGATGAAATCCATTTTTTTTCGCTCAGTGACTGTGACTGACGAACTGAAACAAAAGTGTTGAACAGATGGGAAAAGTTCTCAAACTAGTTGACAAAAGATGACATTGGAATTAACATTTGTATCTACCTGTCATCTCAAGACAAAAAATGAATTGGCAATTTTTATTATTGGCTGAAAACTGTTTGAAAATGAGTGGAAAAACCTACACTTTGCCAATTATCCACTAAGCGGATTGGAGAATCACAATGATTGTATTTAATCATAACCAAACATCATTATGACATCAGGGGCTTACTGAAAATATGAAAATTCTGATTAGCATGATTTTTTTCATTCATTTTACCATAGGAGGAAAAAAAACTCTGCTTAAAATAACCAGTTTTTCTCAGGTTACAGTTTTATGCAGCTTCATCCTCCTCAAAAAGCAGAATTCCTCATTAACACTTATGTTTCACTCATTTTTTTGACAAATTTACACTTACATGTAAGAAATGCCAATTTAAATAGACAGATTCGTCTGGAACAATATTGCTGGTCATTTGTACTCAACTAATGATAAGTATTCCATATGCAAAATAAAATGAATGATAAATGACAGATAATTTTTTTTGAAATGCTTGAATGGTGATCACTTCAGTTATAAGATTAATTGAAAATATATAACATGATCCACAATGTGCATACGTTTGAGTGTCAAGTTCAGGCAGTCTGCATACAGAATCTAACAGATTTGTAAGCACCCTATATTTGGATGTCTCAGGATTTCAATGCATAGCGTTTTTAAGGAAGATTTCCACTTACATCTCCCAGCAGACTTGCCAGTAATATCCATACAAAATAAATTAAATGGGAGACATCTACTCCAGCTACTACAGCCTAGGAATACTGAATGCATGTTAATTTTATGGAGAACTGACTTCATTCAAAGTCTTGCACGGAAATGGACAGATTGGAAGCAGTCCTCAATTTCTGGTCAAAATTATCCTCGTGTACAATCTAAACACTACACAAAAAGTAAGTTCCCCCCTTTTCAAAATACCCTAACTTTTTAACTAAACAAATTTGAGCACAGAAATTTTGCAGGGGTGTTTTCACACTAATTGCCTAACTTTGGTGTATAAATGGGATTGATCCATCAGGTCATGCAAGTGAGAGCATGTATTAAAGGCAAAAATTGTCACTTTTCAAAAGTCACAGGAGTCATTTATTATGCCAAACTAACAGTATAAAATGGTATTGTTTGCTTTATTGATAAAGTCTGTTCACTTAACCATGACATGGTTACAACCTCGTATGTTTGTACAACATGTGCTGAAACTTTTTCCAGAAAAGTATACAATTTCATTTTTTCAATAAACTTTATGGATTTGACAACTTCAAAATTAAGGAACGATGAAAATTTTTAAATTGAGCACACTGAACCGAAAATATGTGGAAAGTGCACAGGAAGGTGAAAGGGGGGTCAAACGATAGATGATCAACAGTAATAGCGCTAAATTGTTCATCAGAAACAGAATTTGTCAAAATCCTGTATTAAAAATCCCCCAAAATGACCCCTGTGAATTTTGAAAAGTTACATTTATACCTTTAATATTTGCTCACTCATGCATGACTTGACGGATCAATCACATTTTGTCAATGAGTGCAGAAATACTCCTGCCAAATGATTTTCCTCAAAACCATTTCGTTAAAAAGTTATGGTATTTTGAAAAGGGGGGAACTTACTTTTTGTGTAGTGTTTAGATAGTACACTGTTCAAAGTTTATGCTGTGATACGATCTTTTTGAAATTGCCTTGTTAACAATATCAACTAGCACATCAATTATGTGGGGCTCATCCAGCATCCGGCAAAGAGATTCATGCAATCTAATTTTCTCAACAAATTTTCAAAATTCCACGGAATCAAAATCGGTCGACAAATGAAGGAGAAGTAGCATTTTTTGAGATTTTCATATAAATTTTGCATGAATTAGCATAAATAATAAAAAACAAAATTCCAAAATTCCATGTAGACTTATGGTGTATTTCATAAAGCTCTACTAGATGAAACCAAAAATTAAAAATCGGTTGAAAAATGAAGGCGAAACAGCATTTTTTTTAAATTTTTGGTTAAATTTCACACAAATTAGCATACATAACTTTTGAGACAAAATTTCAAACTTCGGTGGAGAACTTCGGTGTACCTCGTAGCCGTTCCAGATGAAACAAAAAAAATATCACAATCGGTCGACAAAAGAAAAAGAAGAAGCATTTTTTGTGCAATTATTTTTAAAAATTCGGGCCGGATGAGCTAAAAAGTGGTATCATATTTAAATTCAATGGTGGCATAAAATCGTTATTCGTTCCAGCCCAGACATACACTTTATTCAGTGTAAAATGTACGGAACCGGTTTCACCTTGTTTTGGGTCTTTAGGTATTTTGGATTACTTCCAACCATGTAAATTCCCTTAAATCC
>JZLH01S0092563.1:50950-65356 GCA_001188425.1 Eucidaris tribuloides | reverse complement strand
TAGCAGCCAGCCAGGCCTACTATGCTATATACAATATTCTTATTACACACAGTATTCCAAATTACATTAGTTTTGAAATCATATGAGATGCAAAAGAAATCAACTCACAGTCATATTCTAACATCATAGAATGCTTTTAATCAGAGTGACAAGAGTGTACAGTCACTCATAATACAAAGAAATTACAGAAAATGAATTCATTGCAATTTCAAGAAAAACTGCTTTCATGGTTATTTTTTGACAATTACAATATTCTGAAACAAATCTAAAAGCAATGTTACCCTTATCTAGCTCAAAGTTACATTTTGTCATTATATGTTGCTATACTATGTATAAATTTTAGTGTGAATATACCTCACAAATAGCCCCAAACTTTGGTCAGAAACTAAATACAGTGCAGTCTCAAGAAAAAAAATGCTTTCAAGGTTATTTTTTGAATACTTACAATATTCTGAAACAGATCTAAAAGCAATGCTACCCTCATTCAGCTCCAAGTTACATTTTGTCATTATATGTTGCTATACTATGTTATTTTGGTCTGAATACCTCACACATAGCCCCAAACTTTGGTCAGTAATCCTGCAGATTTAGTGCAGACAATCCTCTTTTACATGTAGTTATCTTTAAATCTCTGTACTGTCATTTAAATATAATTTCAATACATTTTAATGAAATCACAAACTTTTGAATGACTAAACAATTATTCGTCAAACACTGGTCCCTTGACTTAATCCTCCCGACAAAAGATTATTTGAAACAATCTAACAGTCTAATGTGTGAAAGTTACACTAGGATATTGTAAATGTAAACCATGTTCACATCCAATTCCTTGTCCTAAACCCTCCATATAAATGATATAAATAATCATACTTGAAGTTCCATCTTTTGAGTCATATTTATATGATTTGAAACATATAAGAATGCACAATTTTATTTCACTTGTAGCATTACTGAAACATGGAATTTCCTCGCTTCTTAACCCTATCTCTGCCGGGGTATTTTGGGAGATCATATGGCTTCGGGGGGGGGGGGGTATTTCAGATCTCAGCCGCCGACTGCGCCGAAAATTGGCACGCATGTCGCTGGCGACCTAATCTACAGAATTGTATGGTTATTTTTTTCTTGAAAATTGTTTTTAGTTAATTATGCTAATTTATGCATAATTAATCTGTGAAATCATACTTTTTGCTCTACCTCACTAATTGAAGCTCCAAATGTGCTAATTTTTGGTGAAGAGACCCTTTGTGGTGTTCTTAGCAAATGTACCTGAAACAAAATGTGATATTAGAATCAAATTCTAATTTATTTTATTGTATTTGCAATTTCTTATCTATTTCTTTGTTTTTTCGACCTTTTGTTTTTCATTGTTTTTTCGATGAAATTTGTCGTTGACACTTATACAATCATAAACAGCTTAGAATTAAGTAATTTGAATCAATAAAAGCAAAAATATTCATTCATTTATGATTTTTGGCTGAAAACAAAATTTGTATTGAAATTGTACACAAAATCACGTTTTATTATGCGTATCTTCGAAACCGTGTACCCGGGTGTCGCAAACTTGGTCTTAAAAGATGCGGAAGACTCGGAGGTAAAAAGTCATGAAACATCGCGGTGAAAGCTTTTCGCAGTGCGGACATATCGTGCAAAATGTTGAGGGGGTGGGGGCAGAGATAGGGTTAATAACAGCGAAGTGAAATAAAGTAACTTGAATTTACCATTACGTTTCACAATCAAGGCAGGATTCAATAACAGTATATCTATTTATTTTCGATTGACAATTGATTACATGTACTTGAGTGATTGATAGAATGAGGAATGATTGTTAAATGATTGATTGATGATTGATTAAGCGATAGACTGATGAGTGATTGATGGGTGATTGATTACTGATTGGTTGGTTAATGGTTAATTGATGATTGATTAAGCGATAGATTGATGATTGATTGATTGATTGACTGATAGTTGATTGATTGCTTACTTGCTTGCTTGCTTGAATGTTTGATGATTGATGAATGACTGATTGATTGATTGATTGGTTTTCTACACACAAATGATTTCTGATTTCAGTCACATTACAAACGCCCTCCAAAAATGACAGCATCCTGGTTTGCATGGAATTAACTATTACTACCCTTTTCATAGCTAGCTTACTACCATTATTTTCATGCATGGTGATGAAATAAATAAATAAATAAATAATATATTTATCAAGATATCCAATAGAAAATCTTTGGCATAGCTAGTCAGGACACATATTAAACACCTGTCTATACTACTACGTTATCATCAAAGCTAGATATTCATGTAAGTCCTTATTTCGATAAGACACAGCACACTTATGGTATTGGATATTATCTGCACAACGACACAGAATAGCATTATTACAGGAATACCTACAGCATGGAAAAAGTTTGAATATTTATTATTTTTCACCCAAAGTATTTTTCATTCTATGTTCATGTTTAATAGAATGTGTGACTTTATCACGGTATCGTGGTGATGGGTCACATTATATGTAATATTTTAAACACATTGGTCAAAATCATATTTAGGTTTTTTAATGCATTTATGATGCAACACCTAACACCAATACAACAAGATGATAAAACTGTTTGTAGCCCCTCGTTATTATAACAAAATATTGCTATAATAAAGGTTGAAATTCTTTGTATTTTAGTGTTTTTGCTACCTTAATTTTCAACAAGATTTTGATAAAAAAGTAATCATCCTTGTTTGTTATAACGAAAGTCTATTGAATTAGACTGATAATCATAGAACATAAGTTCCCCAAAAGACATGAGCCAGTTTCATATCAGTTGGGGAAGGATTACAATTATACTACACCAATGTGATAATTATAAACAAAACTTACGAGTTGTTAAAATATACTAATGATGGCACATGTTATTTGTTTTCATTTATTTTCTCTTCGTATAGTTGTCAACAAGCACACATGCAGCTGGGAGAGTGTATCCTGATATTATCAATACCAGGACTAATAATTATTATTAAAGTTAAGCTACAAATATTAACTTATATTCAGAAGTTATATTTACCAACCGGATTTCATTTCAAGTAACAACATTGTAATCCATAATACTATGCAAAATTATAACACTTAATATCAGAGCATTTTTTTGGATTTGAATCAAACATTCCTTCAAACTTCATAATGGACAAAAAGAATTATACCAAAATGTCAATAATTATATAAGAAAATAAATTACATTTATGCAGCAAATGTAAAATAGATTGACTGATAGAAGTTTCAATTTGGCAAAACTTACGATGAGGTGTTGATATATATTTTCTAGAAATGGACTTCGGGATAACCATTTTATATCTTTCCCACCAGAAAAGGAGAATAAAATAAAGTACTGCCGTCGAGAGCTTTTAAAGCCCATTAGAATTAAATTAAATGTTTATACATGAACGAGATACTATTTTTATATTTGACTAGAAAGAATACAAATTTCAAGAAGTTCAATCCACATTTCTTGTTTGGACAAATATGTGACCCATCACCATGATATCCAATAAATTTGCACACCCCAAACGTACGGAGAGTACAAAATAATGCAACTCAAATGCAAAATATGAAAGTGAAGTGTCTTTGAAAATCTTAAGTTTTATGACCTGCACATGTTGCAACAGTTTAAATACCCAAAGTATTTTTCTTGCTACCTTTATCTTTAACCCTATATTAACTGGGGGGGGGGGGGGTCAATTTGACCCCCCTCCTCGACGAATTTCGCGACCATGCCGCCGTGCAAAATTATTTTTTTCACCGTGTCGCTCGCCGACTTTATTTTACTTTCAAGTCTTGCGCATCTTTTGAGACCATTTTCTGCGAAAATTGGACATACCATTACGACGCTGCGCGACTTTTTATACATGCATGTCAACCAAAAATTGCTCAAAAACGTGGATTTCGTGTACAAAATCAATGGAAATTGTGTTTTCAGCCAGAAACCATAAATGTATGATTATTTTGCTTTTACTGGTTGAAATGAATTAATTTATGCTTGTTTACGATTTGCAAAAGTGTCCCCAACCAATTTCATCAAAAAAACAATCGAAAACAAAAAGTCGGAAAAAACAAAGAATACATAAGAAATTCACAAAACAATGAAATACATAAGAAATTAATTCCAATTTGGCAAATGTTTTTGTAGATAATTGTTAGAAATGTCAAAATGAATATTTCTTCACCAAAAATTAGCATTCTATAGCTGTAATAAGTGAGTTATAGGCAAAAACAAAAATTTCATACAACTTTATTTGCATAATTAATTACTTAAAAAATAGAAAAAATAATTTTTTGACAAATTTCACTATTACAGTCGTGTAGTTTACATCTGGCTCTACGCGCATGCAAATTTTCGCGGCGATCGGCGGCCGAGATCTCGGGGGGGGGGGGGGGGGGTCAAATTGACCCCCCCCAGTAAAAACCTGGTCTGAAATTACCTCCAGTTAAAATAGGTTAAAGCGTGTGACTTTATCAGGGTATCATGGTGACAGGTCACATATATTTGAATTGTTGCAGGATGAATTAAACGAGTGTTTTTAAATATCAGCCTTGTAAAATTGCAATATACTTGCAATTGTAAGCTTAAAAACTGTACAGTAAATCCATGTGTTTGATAGCTCACTATCAAACATGTACAATGATGGTCACAATAACTTTCCATACTTGTGAAATATTTATTCATAAATATGGGTACAAACACATACACAAGACCTCAGATCTGATAGGTAAACTGGCACATATGTATGCCATCTAAACTTGACTAAGCAGTGACTTGTTCTGTTTGCGTAAATACTCATATATATATATATGCATACAAACGCGTACGAATATCACAAATTTGTATGGAAAGTTGTATGTGAACATCACTGTACATGACATTGCTCATATGGACTCTGATGCCTGAATTACATTTTGTGTGTGTGTGTTACATAAAATCTGTTATCAATAACTCCCACAGATACTCAGAGTTGTACAGATTTGAGTCATATCCCCTGTCTTGGGTCTAAACCACACAAAATAATGAAATGAATGTTTACCCATTATATTTTGGTTGCTTAATAGTGTATGTAGTACCACAGTCAATTAAAAATGTTGGCAAGTTATTTCAATTCAGTTAATACAATAATTTTATGTTTTTGCATGACAATAAATCAATCTTGAATCTTGAATACATATAAATACTGCAATAATAATGTCCTCATTGTCCAATAATGAGCATAAATAACATTTTATGTTTTACGAGGATTAGATAAACCATAGAAAATCTTACATAAAACTAACTTTACCTATTTATTGTTAGTAGGTCCATTATCCCTAAAACTTCTGAGTAGATCCCAAGATTAGCTTTATACACTGCACTTATTTCATTGGCACACGTTTTGGTCACAAATATTTTGTGGGAAATTAGTCATGAGTTGAAAAATGTTACTCTTAGCATATTAATTGAAAGTTCACCAGAGGCCATATTTTTATTTTGTTATAAATAGCAACCACCATTGAAATGATTCATGTTACAGGTTTAATTGGCGACATTCACAATGAACACGTGATCTGCAATCGTAACAAAAAATAAATATATGAGATAACATTAAATTATTCTGAAATCTACAAAATAGTCAAAGAAGAACATTTAAAATGGAATGGCTAGTTCTCAGATATGGAGAAATATGAGCTAATACCCTCTTCACGGGATGATAAACTTTTAAACTTTAAAACTGACCAGAAAGGGGAAAAAAGCAATATGTTACAGTAATTTTCTTATTTTTGAAATTCAAGATTTATGTGAATGTTGAAATCTGAGCATTAAGAACTTCATTATGCAAATAAATAGAAGATAAATCATGTCCAATTTTGAGGATAAAGTATGTCCAATTTTGATGATACATTTCTAAAATATTCTTTTCCACCACAAAGCAGAAATAAAAACACCCTTATTTGAATTGCATTGATTTCTACCCTGCAAAAGAAATATACTAGGAATGTAACAGATTTAATACTTTTCTCTACCTGTTGGTGACAACATTAAAGGTATACATCACTCGGGAGCAATTTACTTTGTTGTCAAAATTGTGTAATATTAGTTTCCATATATCCCATTCCAGTAATGTGACCAGACCTGAGTGTACCCTTGATATTTCACCAACCTGTTAAGTGACTGGTTTCAGAGGCTTACATAACAAAAATAAATTAACTGACATATACATCATACCCTGCAAAACATAGAATACAGTAGATACACATTACATGTACCTTATATCAACAGAAATACTCATCTTGTGTAATAATACATACACGGATAACAGAAAAGATTTCATACATGTAATAGTGTTTACTCACAGTAGCCAACTAGCTAGCAGCTAACTACTTTCAAATTAAAAAGAATGATATACTTTTAAAAAGAACATAAATGAAAATTTACAGGCAAAACATATAGATACTTGAATGGCTACACCAACTACAAATAGAACGAAAATAGTCCTATGAAAACCTGATTTGAAATTAAGATTAGTGACAATTTAAACTTTATGGAAAAAGAAGGAGAGTGATATTAACCCCTTGGGCTCGATGCTATACAGTGCTGTTGTTCATTGACAGACGACGCAATTTGCATGTGTTTGACTTTGAAGTGGAATATAAACCCATGTATTCTGATAAAATTCCTCTCACAATATTTATTTTCTTATTTTATACTGGTCAAAAATGTGTAATTTCGGGGACAGACACATTAAGTAATGAAAATCTACAGTTTATCCAGTGTTTGACCGAAATTTTTGTCATATTTTCTGGGCTCCTGTAGAAGCCCGTCGTCTCTGAGTGTGCAATGTACTGGGCTTCTGTACAAGCCCGTCGTCCCCAAGGGGTTAAATAGGTATAAAGGGAAGATATACCTTTTGGTAAAATTTGGTCAAAAACATATGATAATGATGAGTTGTAAAATATATCTTCATTATTTGTGTTATTTTAGAACTAATGTATGAAAAGGAAAATACACAGTATTTTCTGTTACACTGTAGTTTTGAGTTTAAGGAACAACAGCTATAAACAGAAATACTGTAAAATAGAACATCTTGGCCAAGTTAAAATTAGTTATGTTCAGTACATTTTCATGCAGGAAAATGAAGGGGAGAAGTCGGTCAAAGTGACACTTGGGTTAGACTCTAACTCTGACGCTTACATTATCCAAAACCAAATATATTGCCCCAATATTTATGAGTATTCTGTCTTCCTAATAGCAATGATCAACTAAACAAAGCAGCAAGCTGAATACAAACAAAGACCACTGAAGCTTTGTTGCAGATTTTCGAGGATAGCCTGACTGTATCCCATGTCGCGGGGAAGGGGGGGGGGTCCCAGGGGTTATGGAGACTAGAGTTCAGGCAGGGTTGTATCCACAGCCAACCTCGAGGGCAATTTCGGGTGGAATCGGTCTTGGTCTTGGTCCAAGTCACTTGTACAAAGTGTGTTTTGTGGACATGCAGCCTCCTCTCTGCCCCCTCTCTGTCAGTTTAGGGCAGTGTTGTATCCGAGGCCTGCCTTGAGGCCAATTTCTCGGTCTCGGTCTCAGAACCTGCGGTCTTGGATACAACACTGGTTCAGAGTTCAGAGGTCGGTTGGTTGCCCAATCAAGAAGTACGTCAGCATGTCAACCTTGACCTTGACTTTGACCTTGATGCTGCCCCCTCTCTGTCAGTTTAGAGCAGTATTACATCCCAGGCTGGCCTCAAGGCCAATTTCTAGTGGCCTCGGTCTAATCTGTGGTCTCGGATACAAAACTGGTTCAGAGTTCAGAGGTCACCGGGTTGCCCGATGAGGAAGTAAGTCAGCATGTCCCCCTTGCCCTTGACCTTGACGATGCCCCTCTCGGTCAGTTTGTAGCCCATGGGGAGGAGGATGTTTCTCATGTCCTGGGTGACCTGGATCTTCTCCGGCACCCCGGTGGAGTCCATGCGGCTGGCCACGTTGACCGTGTTGCCCCAGATGTCGTACTGCGGCTTGCGGGCCCCGATCACGCCCGAGACCACGGGACCAACGTTCAGTCCTGTGTTAGTGCAGGAAATTGAGAATAACAGCACAAAATTTATGAGAGGTATCGTTTAACAATGTTCCTAGTTTAAAAATCTAAGCTTCATGATCCTCAAAGCTACCTGTGTCTTTGATAAGATCTAAAAATGAAGCCCTGAGTAATAAACAATGATCATTTAGTGCTTTTAACAAGTGAAACTCAATGAGCATTCATTCCAATTTTCCCCACAGACAGCTGGTTTATAGAATATTTGCCCCAGGACATTAATTCATAAACAGATATTTATCTATTAATGAAAGATATTTATCTGTATATATTTTGCTAGTAACAGGATATCTGTCTAGAGTGTTGTGTTTGAAGCTACATGTATTTATTCGTCCATACAAACACTATCATGTAGGTCAGATATCAAAGTTTAGCAATGTTTCTAATGACGCTTCCAGAATGTTACACAGTGTTTTTAACTGACTGGCATTTTTCTATAATTTGTACTCACCAGATAAATCATAGCTATCACTGAATGCGATTAATAAACCGTAAATGTACTCTGCTTTGTCGCAATCACCTTGGCAACACTTTGTCTGATGCCCCCTTCTCCCCTTCCCCCAAAAGAGACAGTCTATCCTACCACATTTTTACTGTAAATCTTTCACAGAGGGCATGGAAGTTAAAGCACTACCTCCTAAACTGTATAGTATGTGTTCAGGTGAATTCTCTCTTATTCTTATCTTCCAGAAGTTTCACCTCCGGCATGGTTTTGGGAAATGTGAATGCAAGCTTCTTGTGAAACTTCCCATTAAAACTTCTCACAACTTGGTAGGAAATTTCTCAGATACGAAAAACTTCCAAAACTAACATTTTGAGTGTATGAATTCTAGAAGTTTCATCACATGATCTGATATAAGTAAGTCCACTACAGTGTTCGAAAATCAAATAACACATGTGCAGTCATGGCAGTGCAATCTGATAATGTGGGAAGTATCCTGAGGTCGTGTAAGTCTTTGGAAAGTTTTCACCCGGCCAGAGTGCGAACAGCCAAGCCAAACTTCTGGAAGTCTTCTGGAAGAGAAATTACAAACAAGATTTGTGTTTTAACCCATTTGAGACAATTTGATTTCAATATAAAACACTTTCTCCATAGACCCCAGCCTGAGATTTATCCTTGTAGTCTCCAATGGGTTAACCCGTTGGCTGCGGGAACCGGATGTGTCCTGTGTTAACTCTATGGGATTTTCATAATCTCGGAGCCAACGGGTTAAATGTACCTTCAGATTGCTTTAACACTCACCTATCCTCATTTTGAAATTATTGAAGGAATGTTCGTTGACGTATTTGAGTTGTTTCATCAGACAGAATGCGAAGTCGGCCAGGGCACTGACATGGCTGTTCTTCTCCCTGTCGAAGGTTTCTTCCGTCAGTCCGGAGGCGGCCATGTAGGTGTGGGCTATCGTCTTGATCTTCTCCAGCTGTTTGAACTCCTCCCGACCAATGATCTGTACAGGTGAGGAGACAGAGGAATGACTTGATTTTGGGTTGCAATTTTATTTAATCCAAAACAAACCTAGCTTTCGAAAGTTCAAAAGCTCCAAAATACTGCTGCATGTGTTGTTACCCTGTGTAAGAAATAAAGTCATAACACTTCCACTCTGAAATCACCTCACTGGTAGCAAGTCAGAGATCGCGTTACTTTCAAAATTTGTCTCCTGTTTTCCATCTTGTCAGTAGTTCTGCTCCTCATTATATAGTAAGTCTAGTTTGTAAATACACTCCTGCCAGATGTTTACATTTATCCAACTCTGATGATTCTACATGCATTTTCTAAAAGGACTGGCCCACTTTCGCCTCTGATATCTGATAAAAATTGATAAATATTTGTTTACAAAACCAATGTGTGTGTGGGTGTGTGTGTGTGGGGTGGGGGGGGGAGAGGGCTCCACACTTTCATCACAAGTAGCAGAGTTGCCAATTTGAGAATCCTCCACTGTAAGATAAAGTAAGTTAAGGTGGTTTATAGTCTTTGATCAGCGCCTTCAAGCACTCTCTCACGACTCAACCCTCCCTGATCATCGGACCGTATCACGCCTGCACAAGTGTGCACCACCTCCACTCCCTGGACAGTATTCCTAGCCCAGCTGCCACTAAGGCGCTCAAGCCAATTTTAAGGATTAAGTATTTAAATAGACTTTGAACATTCATGAATTTTAATGGTTCAGCCAAATTTGCTCAAACTTTCACTACTTACTTTCTCTTATAGTTTAAAGGCAGTGGATCTCATTTGCAAATATCCCCGCAGAACAGGAAAAGATAACCCATGCCCTTAGGCTATTGATGAAGGGCATGTCTGTGAAATTTGGGGGTCAGTAATTACCTAGAATTTAAAATATGCGAACGAAAAACAATAAACGTCTAGTGTACGTGCTATGGTAGGATTTTTTTTTTCTCGCGAGAAAAAATTCAAATCAGAGTCTAACGGTCACTATAATTCCACCAAAACTGAATTTCTAGCTACTATATTTTGCTACAAGTTCATAGATGCCATTTTCTTCTAAATGCCATTGTATTTACATAATGTTAATTTTTAGGCATGCAAAAGAGATGCCCTGCCTTTAATGTTCTGTGAATGCAGATAGACGTCTCGATTTTATTCCCCTTTCAAATAGGCCGGAAATCCAGAAATGAAGTTGAGGCCAGCCTCAAGGCCAAATTTTGCCACCCTGGGCCTTGGTCTCGGATCAAGTCATGTGTACAATGTCTATGGAAATTTATTTTTCCAGCGGCCTCATGACTCTGAACAGTCGGCCTCGACTCCATCCCTGTTGAAAACCCTAGATTTGATGATGCCCGCCTCACCTCGTCAAAGTCGTGGATGATTTCGTTCAGCAATCTCAGGCACTCCACCCCCTCATTGTTGGCCTCCAGCTCCACATAGAAATCCGAGAAGTTGGAGATGGACGCGAACATGACGGCCACAAAGTCGTTGTCGCGGTGATAGAGGTCCATGTCGCGGGCGGAGTTCTTCAGGAAGTGTTCGGCGACGAACGAGGGCAGGATGTTGTTGAGGAGGCGCTTGTTGTAGGCCTGGAGATTGGACATCTCGTCTTTTTCTTCCGTTGCCTGTCATCATCAACATCATCAGAAAATGAAATTCAAGTCATTGCTGATTCATATTTTGTACTTTGTTGAGATATATTCCATAGGAATGCTTTCTGTCATGAAAACTACTATTAGTCGGTAGGGCAAGGCCCAATTGCGTGAATTTCAGTAGTCCCATCTGTAGTATTTTACAAATCCCTAATGATGATTATTACTAAACCCATAAATCCGGTTTGTTATCCTAATACCATGTGCGCATTCTTGAGAAAATTAATTCATTATAATGGTTATTTATAATGTTGTGACCAAGTACGTTCAAGCAGTGTACAAACCACCGGGGACTTTCACCGTGTGCAAAAATAAATTACGTGGCTGGACTGTCATTCCATCATATCCTCGTTCGCAAACTTGGGAGTGCTTGACAACCTATGCAGTCACAATGCTTTTGTGAAACCGCAGATGTTTGAAAACATTACAGGCATTCATAATTATTAATAACATAGCTGTAAAGAGCAATCTAGCAAGTAATATTCGTGTCTGTGAAATCGCTATTAACTGTGATTCCTTCTTCTACGAATGGGACTGAGGAATTTGCCTCACTAATTAGTTGATTATCTCATCAATGCACATGTAAAATTTGGAGAACAAAGGCTTTTTCTCATTAGCAACTTCATCTTAATCAATTTATGATGCTATTTTTTAATACCACTCTGGAGATTACAGAACTTTTTTTCTAGAGCGTTTTTTGGTCCATGCCCTACAGTCCATGTAGCCAGGTAACAATAATTGGCAGTGTTTTTCCATCTCCTGTACATGCCATATATTTCACGTTCATACATTTTAGTGATTTTGCTTCAGGACGTGAAATTTGTGAGAGTTTTCTTTTGTGATTTTATTGCCTTTTCATTCACTTTGTGTGAGAAAATAGGGCAGTGAAAATTCATGAAAAAAAAAAACTACCTCAAAATATTCATTGTATACAGTACTTTTCCCTCTATTGTTTAATATTTTCTTCTAAAATTTCCATATTTTTATTAGTTTGTTCATTCCTTCCTTCTGTTAATAGTTCATACAGTATGTGCATTTTGTTGAGATATATGGGAATTCTTCTTTTCATGAAAGCTGATAACTAAGTCTGTTTTAAGACTGGCAGTTTTTGTTGCTTATTTTCTTCTAAAAATTTCCACACAACTCAGCTCTTGCCACTGTGCTTCATGACCCTTAGGCATCAAAACAGCCCAGTCTTTTTAGGGTTAGACATGGCATGTGAAGAGTTAACTGAACCCACCTGTAGTTTCCAAAGGAAGTCCAGCCTGGCTGTGGATTCCACCTGACGGCCATGAATCCACAGGGCTATGATGTAGACTACTAGAATGACAGGGGTCACTATCTTGAGGGCTATGTAGTCTTTCTCCTGCATTCTGTGGTAAGAGGAGATTGGATTTGATATGAATTTATTTTCTTCTGTAATCATATCATAAAAGAACATAAAATAAAAAAGCAAAACTATGTGTGTTTAAAACATATGAAAATAAGACATAACATGATGAGAATATACAAGTTACGTGATATAGATAGTAATAGATTATATTTACATTTTTTTGTGAAATATCTAACACATTAATGATCAGAAAGCAGCTACATGATGGACTGCCATAATAGTACATAACCAAATGCTAACAACTTCTAAAATCTTTGAAACACACTGGAACAGAATGCCAGTGTATTTGAGATGCACATTATTAAATCACAGTGATGATCACTGGATCAAGAATTTATATTTGTTGTCATTCCATGGGAATAGTACATCCACGCCTATACTCACCCCACGTAGGCCTGTTGGAGGGTGTCGTAGTTATCCAACAAATTGACCTCTATGGTTTCAATCAGGGCTAGATAAATGACCCCAAAAACCATCACCAACGCCACCTTGGTTAGGCTCCCCAGCTGCTGAAACACAGCACAGCTTAGCATGACCACCAACACACTGTAGGTGAAGTACTGCAAACCCAGAGGAAAAGATATGGGCAAGAAGTTAGTGAGAAGCTGGCAAACACAGCATAGCAAACATGATAGGTGTAGCATGTATGTATCGTACCCCCCCCCACCCCCACCACACACACACACCAGATTTAAAGAAGTTTCCCCATTAATGTGGATTCGGTGGATCCAGAACATTTTTATCTAGAAATGTGCTGTGTCCACAGCAGTGTTGTGCCAAAGCCACATGCTCTGAGGCCAGGGCCGTCTGAAAACATTACCTCCTATAGGGTTTGTACAGGGCCTCGGATCTAGGCCAAGGCCAAGGACTCTAAAAATTGGCCATGAGGCCGGCCTCAGCACAATACCAGTCCATTGGACACAGAAGCGTTCAGTAAGCATTTCTTTGTGTAGTTATCGATCAAGCGGAAACCAATTTGAATACATGTAATGAGCTGTAACCAATGAACTTTGACCCGGCAAATCCAAACTCAAACTTGACCTGTATATTAGTGTCATCTACCTACACATTCAAAAATATGAAAATCTATCCAATATTTTTTAAGTCATCATGCAGAAACCAATTCTGGATGACGGACGGTAGCTAGGATTGATGAAAGGAAGGATGGACAGACAGACAGCAACACTTAATGCCCCCTCCAGACTTTGTATGTGGGGACATTAAAATCCTACATTAAAAGTTGAGCAAATTTGGTTGAGCCATTCAAGTGATATGTTTTTTTTTTCAAAAAAAAAAGAAGAAAACTCTACGTAACAAGTAGTAAAGGGCTAGTAAATCAAGGCAAAGAAAACATGAATGTGGAAACACTTTTTAATTTATTTTTTCTCATATATTTCAGGAAAAAAAATATAAAATCTTCGCAGGATGCCAAATCGACACTCATATGTACAAAGCAATTGCAGCTTTAAATGCTTTAATTCAATTGCAACTATTTTATACGTGATTCACTCAACTAATAAATAATAAAATTGCACTAATAAATGCATTTACAGCAATTACAGAATGATATGCCCAGAATCAGTATTGCAGCAGTGAACAGCTTGCACAAATTTTCTGCAGCCATTGTTGAAATATCAGGATTGTGTTAATTATGAATGAAAGTAAAAATATGTTAATCAACCATGTCACCAACACGTGTACAACAATCAGACAAACAGACACTCAGACAGGTAATGCCAAAGTTATGTGATTACTATTCATGTGGCATAGGGAAAGGATGTTTTATTTTTTTTTAATTCTTTCCCCTCTAGCTGT
>JZLH01S0092563.1:20770-48936 GCA_001188425.1 Eucidaris tribuloides | reverse complement strand
TAAATTAGGTATGTATAGTTTGACAATAATGACAATGATTTTCGCCCAACTGTGTTTCTTAGATAGACCTCATATCATTTAATGCCCTACCGTGACACACTCTGTTCTTTTAAGAATGTGCGTGAAAGATTGAAGTTTCCCCTCCCCCCGCCCACACCCCACCCCCCCACCGACTTTATTGCCACATTGAATGTACAAAGTGAATATCTGCACCTGGCAATTCAACTCGCCATATGTCTTCTAACACTTTCCGTATGTGATGTGGTTTTCTATGTGATTGGCAGTGCCAATGCATACTCTATGAAGATGAATTGAAAAAATGGTGCTGATTGACTGATTGCACAAATTATACTCGCGCTTTAAATCATATGCGTACGTAGCACAGTAAATGTTTGTGACTATTGTACATCTCCCAGTTCTGCAGCTAGACATTTTCCTCCTTCAGAATCAATAATAATACTGGTTTCTCTTAAAGGTTAGGCCTAATCAGCCGCGAATTCGATCAGTCCGTACATTCCAATATATGGCATGTGCATCGTCGTAGTACTCGAAAATACATGCAAGGCACGATGAGTGACATATGTGCGTAAGATTATAAAGTATGGGTTTGCCCAGTTTATGGCTTTTTTCACAATGTGAGTGTTAGTCTTTATGCACTTACAGTTTCGAAGTTCTACTGTAAAGTTCACGTCTCAGATTAATTTTCATGCCGAGGAGCATTGCCCTCCTAAAACAATGACAACAAACAATCTTTGAAAAAAATCCAACATCTAAAAAAGGGTTATGATGGGTTGCGGTATGCATGTAAGGTACAATAAGAGGTCTAGGAACTATGGTGTTTTTCGTAGTGCTTGGCTGTGGTCTTAGGGGCTGGTCTTACAGTTGTGATGCAGATTAATGCTTTCATAAATAGGCAAGTTAATTAATCTCAGATATGTTTTCCGCAAAAGAGTTTACCTTATTGTCATATACATGATTTTCTGCAATCGGTTGGGGCCATAATTATGGAGTAGAAGCAATGCAAAGGCTTATGAACACAAACTAAACAATGTGCGTAAGTGTGAGTTACAAAGAGCTAGTGGTGGAAAGGGCAGGGGAGGGTCGGGCGTAAATGAAGGGGCCAGTATCCTTGCAATGGAAAGTGTACATAGGCAAGGCACATCATTTATAATTGTCTGTGGAACTATGTACTGTAGCCTTGAGGTGTAGAATTAAATGTCATTTACATGTATGGTACCCCATCATAATTGTATGTGGTATGGTGAGGCGCCAGGATGATCACGAGGGCAGTATCCTATCCTCCCTCCCTACTGCACCCCGGCCTCCCCTCTCTCCCTTACCTTCACCCACTCCCTCTCCCCCTCCTCATACCCCCCTCTTCCCTCCCCCTTCTCCCCTTACTACTCACCGTACCCTATCCCCCTCCTATCCTCCTTCCCCTCCCATCTTTCCTACATACAAGCTTATACCTAAGCACTGCTCATTAGCCAGCATCCCTGGTTGCCTTCTTACGTACTTCGTAACATTGGTGGTTTACGTTCACCGTCGGCGCACGTCATGGGAGAGGATGTTGAATGGCTGGCATCCACTGACATTGATGACGCACGAAGCGTCATTAATGCAATATAAATTAATCATTCCCAGTCACTCCACCAAAGAGCCTATTTTGATTATAGTTGATCTACGGCATTCATTATTGTACAGTTTGGTTGGTGCATGAGGCTAATGTGTGGTGTGTGTGTCATCTAATTGTTCGCCTCGATTTGTTATTTCTGAGCGTACGTTTCCGGTGTATTGTTTTCGCTACAGAGTGCATGTGCATAATGCATGTTACTTGACGTCTACCTCAGATCGAGGCACTTGACTTATGAAGTGTCGAGGGACAAAGGGTGATAGGGCCTATGTTCGTTTTAGCAAGCTTCACAACAATACAATAGTTCTTGTGAATGTCTAAAACTCTTCTGTTTTGATAGACACGTGTACCTCTACTGTGACAGCAGCTAAAGAAATAAAAAAAACTTTGAACTTTCAGTAGTCTGCTAAGTCAGAATCAAGTTTGGCTATTGTATGAAACACGCCGTTTCTCCCAGTCTAATTGGTGTACGATTTCTCTGAAATAGCTACTGTGGGTACATTCTTTTTTTTTACTACTGTATTATTATTATTTTTATTAACTCTATGTCGCATTAAAGGGAGAAGGCGCGGCAGCTAACAGGCATAAGTTAGAAACATTTGAATCTTGCCAACCATAGATCGCAATACACATTGCTGAAACAGACCAAGCATGACCGATGCATGCACCCCGACGTTGTGTTGTGCACGCGTAGTAATGTTGCCGTTGTGAATCGATAAGCTCTCCCCTGATGACTGTTTTCTGCAAGTTTTATCTTAAAGGACAGTAAGTCGGCAGTCGTTGGGGTTTGGGCCTGGTGGCCCGCTCGGGTAAATATTCGGGAATGCCCGATATATTTCGGAAACGAGCGCGCCGATTGTGTGCAATTCCCTTGCCAGCACGTTTCACCGAAGAAAAAAGAAAAGGCGAACTGAACCACTGGAGTTCTCCACGATTATTTTGGTGTTCGCAGCTCCGATTGTTGTTAGCGACACTGCAACTCTACCACTACGTAGCTAGAGTTCGTGTTATGCACTGCCTGCAATAGGGCAGCGTCAGGTAATACGAACATGATTCGGCAGGCGCATCCTTTTCAAGATAAGGCTTGCAAAAGACATAAAATAAACACAAATTAACTAATTTATAGGGCCTTGCTGGTGTGAGTGTCAACAGTAGCCTTATTTAGGCTAGCTTTATACCATATAGGGCACATTCCGTATTTAGTTTACTTACACTTTATGACACTTTGCTCAACATTTGGCTTTACATGACAATGTTTCATATAATTTGTCGTTTTTGTCTGTCAATTCTCTAGACTGGCCCTACTTCACAACATCAAGCAAATCATGAGACATGTTTCAGTGGGTTTAACAGACTTTAATCATGTTGTTACGTGACGAAAGAGGAATGTGGTGGAAAAAAATGGACAAGTCTTTGTCCTCAAGTTTCCCTCAACCTGTTTTTCAACTGACACAATGTGGTATTATGTATTTCTGACATCTTGCTAAGTCATTTGATATAATTATTGATAAAATCTTTACATTTTTACTACAACAGCAACATTGGTTAGTTACGTTACGGTTAGTTACGTCCTTTTGTCCATCCAGGACAAAGTTCTCATTTTATTCATGTTCCTTTTTCGATTTAGTATGCATATGTGGGGCTTTTTCTTTCACATGAGAGGACTATTGCATGACGAAAAACTGCAGAATAAATATAGTTTTTCATAACTGGATTTAGTACATAGTCCCACATCGTGGTATTTATGTATGGTTTGATTTACTAGAGGGTGCTGTTTGAAGATGTTTAATTTGAGTGGAATGATGTCCCCCATTGTTTCTTCATGATCATACCATTCAACCATTAACATTTATATTTATTCCAGATAGCGCAATTTATATAATTTGTGATTTGTCCAGTATTTACGGAAGTTGCCCCATTTACCATAATTCCCGCATCTCTCAATGCCTCTTTATTTCTTAATTACTGACCTGTTAGCTTGTTGGCGCTTCTCCCTTTAAGGCAAAGTCCTTGGTTTCCCTTGTCTTATGCCATGATTTCCTTATCAGATTAATGAACTGTAATGGTCTGTTTCGCCCGATGAACATCTATGTTCATTTTATGTATTTTATTGCTAAATAATTTTATTTGTTATATATTTTATTTATATATTATTATTATAATTATTTATTATATTTATTTTATTTTTTATTATTATTATTTTATTTTTTATATTTATTTATTATTATTTTATTATGTATTATTACTTATGTAATTATCTTATTATATTTTATTATTGTTTTGTTGTTATTCATTATATATTCTAACTCTAATAGCTCAATTTCTTTTGTTCTCGTCCTATTCTTTCAATTTCTTAATCACACTTTTTCGTCTCTCCTATTGCTGACGGACTAAAACCCTATTTGTGTGGATTTTAATGCTGCTGCTGTTGTTGTTGTTATTATTATTTTTCATTATATTCAATATTATTTTCACTTTATATTATAATTATTATTAATAATCATTTTCTTATTATTTGCTAGTTCATTTAATGCATAATAATTCTAAAAACATATGCTCATTAAATTTCTAGTCAGTGTACGATCTTCCAAAATGTAAGTGGACAAAAATGTAGCTCCATATTAAATTACCTATAGGACAGCTGTCAATGTTTATTGGTATTACTCGACAGTTTATTTGCACTATTCTTGACGGAAAGTCACTTAAAAATCATTCAACCTTCATAGGCATATTCCTCTATACATATATGATTAAACTTGCCACATGCAGCTAACTAGTTGCTGCAAGCCGTTATTAGTGCCTTCAATCACGCAATTTTCTTGGTTCACACTCTTGCAGTATGCGTTCGTCGGACTGCCAAAGGTAAGGACTACCGACATGGCGGGTTGCCCCGATTGGATGTCGTTGCTGGACGGTCTTACTGCTTCTCCATGGCAAGTGTTAAAACAATCAAAGTTCCTCTATTTACATTCAATTATGTATTTTAGTGGCAATGACGTGCGCCACATTCTAAACACACAAGATGATATGGTGGCATATATAGTGATGGGTTACCCAGTATGTCTGTCAGGTCTGTTTTGATTACAAGGCACATGTCTGATTGGTTGACATATAACTGTAGTGGTACAGAGGTGAAGGGGGTACGGAGAGACAATTAAAGGAAAATAATTTCCGTTAGGCAACTGCCAAAATTTAACAAATTTGCTTACAATGTGTTCAGCTAACATGCCACAGTTTAAAAAAATGTCAGCTACTAACTTTTCTGCTCTCAAACATGTATGATTAGTTTAGTGAAAAAGTGAATCTAAAGAGTGCTTGAGGTTGACCAGATTCCTCTGCCATTTCTCCCATAGACTTAATGTGTGTAGTTAGGTTATTTTATACTCCACTGCAGTTGGAAATTCATGGGCTGCTGTTCATAACATGTACATGGCATATCTTTTTTTTTTTCATATGCATATCTTGCAGTGGCAATCTTTTCGAAACTTTCTATATTTTAAGGTGTTATTTGTATTTGTCCTTTAAGCACTATCTATGTACACTAGATCAGATATCACAGTTGATTTTTTTTTTATTGCAGCTCCACAATGTTAGCCTAGTGTCTTTAAGAATTTGGACATGTTTTCTTACATCACTGTTTAATGACAAAACTACAATATCATAATGATCTCGTCTGTTACAATGAAATATACTTCCTTCTTCACAGAGATGTCAATTACCCATGACATTTATAATTACCCTTCTATTTACTTTCCTCTTATTTGTTTCTTCTATATTCTTCTTCTTCTGAAATCTGATCACAGGGCGCACTCAACTTATTTCATCACGCTTCAGCTTAAGAAATGAGATTTTTTGAATGGCATATCTCATTTTCAAATGTGAGTAATGTTGCTCAGTGGGCTTACTTTCACAATAAGTTATGTGCGTGTAACTAATGAGCTGTAAAGTCTAATTTGGCAATATCTGTTTTGAAAGTAAATTGTATTACTCGTACCAGTGTACCGTATGACGCATCAGAAATATTACTGTTTATTTAGTTGATGGGTAGTGACATGATTGGGAACACTTGAACTGCCAACAAATTGAAGTTGAAATACGTATATACACCTTACATAGGCTGGATGGGTCTACCAGCTGGCAAGGATTTGTCTTATTTTGTTTTGCTTCAGGAGAATCAAGGCAATGACTGATATGTAGGTGTTTATTCTATGGAGGCACAAAATAGGCCATTAGAGAGCCACACAGGTTTGCCTTGGCAACAAGGGATATGTGACATTAGTTATTTAGATGAGTCAACGTTTGACTAGAAGATTTTTCACAGGAGAGGGTTTGCCATAGTTTACTTGATTCTAGAATAGTTTAAGCCGTGAGGACTACCCCAATCATGTTATTTACCTTTCTGAGTAGCTTCAGCCCAGTTGGGACTACCCTATCACGTTCATTTACCTTTAAGGTAAATTGAAATGATTGGGGTGTCCTCAACTTGGGCCTGAAACTACTCTAGAATCAAGTAAAACTATGCAGGATTCCCTGTGAAATTTATAGTTAAACTTTGACTCCTAAAATAAATGTCAATCTCACTGTAGCCCGGAAACCTGCCTTGTGGGCTCTCGTATGCGCGGCTTATTTTTATCGTCCCGGTTAATTAAGATCTAGATGTTTTGCTTGATTCTCTTAAGTAAAATTACATCACGAATCCTCCAGTGGGAGATCCACTCCTGCAGTGTATAGTTGGTATATATTTTCAACTATCTGGTTCTTGAGGATTTTTCAGTGTTCCATCATGTCCTAACTTTAATACATCTCCTGAGAGTTACGGAGTAGAACACTGGATTTAATTTTCAAGTAGGGGCGAGATTTAATTCTTTGTACCTTTATCATCATTTTTTTTCTGGGGGAAGCCATTCTGTGTTCTGCTGTGTATGTGTGTCTTCTGTCTGCGTCTTCATCTGTGTATCTGCCTTTGTCTGTACATGTACGTGTGACCAGCAGCATGGCAGCTAACAAAGAGCCTGATAGGGTTAGAGAGTCTCAATTTAGAAAATAATTTTTAACACTGATAAATTATAGTTGCAACTTTGATTTCCGCAAAATATGTTCAATTATAGTTGATACCAGTACGGTAGTTAATGTCAATATAGAGCATAAAGTAGGTAGTTAATGTGTCCAATTTCATCCTTCAGGAAATGGCCATGGTAACATCACTGCTATGGTCCTACTCGATCTGTCCTCTGCCTTTGACACCGTCACCATCAATTTTGTGTAATACTCTTCGTTCTCTTGGCGTTTCAGAGGTCAAGCATAGAAATGGTTTTCAGTCATCCTTTCGCTGCCAACTCCAAAGTGTTGTGTGTCAATGACGCTTAAATCAGAATCCCATTGCCCTCTTACTCATGCGTACCACAGGGTTTCTGGTGGGAGCGGGCCCACCTTGTTTCTATATACTTTGATAGGTTGCGACATATCTTGCGACAACATACATTAGAGTACCATATATATTGCTGATGTATCCAGTCATATATTTCTTTAAACCTAAACAGACTGTGCTGTACATGCCATGAGCCGCCTTGAAAATTGCTTGAACAATGTCCATTTTGGTTGAATTAATCTCTCTTATCTTATCTTCCAGAAGTTTCACTCCGCATGGTTTTGGGAAATGTGTTTAATGCAAGCTTCTTGTGAAACTTCCATTAAAACTTCTCACATTGCGTTGAGGAATTTCGATACGAAAAATTCCAAAACTAAGCATTTTGAGTGTATGAATTCTTGAAGTTTCTACATGATCTGGATATAGTAAGTCCATACAGGTGTTCAATCAAAATAACACATGGCAGTCATGGCAGGGCATCTGATAATGTGGAAGTATCCTTGAGGTCGCGTAAGTCTTTGGAAAGTTTTTCACACGGCAGAGTGCGAACAGCCAGCCACATTTCTGGAAGTCTTTGGAGAGGAAATTACAAACAGATTTTGTTTTAACCATTTGAACATGGATTTCATATAACTTTCTCCCTGCCCCAGCTGAGATTTTCCTTGTAGTCTCCATGGGTTAACCCGTTGGCTGCTGGGAACCGGATGTGTCCATGTGTTGACTCTATGGGATTTTCATTAATCTCGGAGCCAACGGTCGTTAAATGTACCTTCAGATTTGCTTTAACACTCACCTCTCATTTTGGAATTATTGAAGGCATGTGTCGTTTGACGTATTGGATTGTTCATCAGCGAAGGCGAAGTCGGCCAGCGGCACTGACATGGTGTGTCTTCTCCTGTCGAGGTTTCTTCCGTCGAGTCCAGGGGGCGCGCCATGGTAGATGTGGGCTATCGTTTGATCTTTCCAGCTGTACTTTGAACCTTCCCGACCATGATCTGTACAGCGTGAGGAGACAGAGGAATGACTTGATTTTGGGTTGGCAATTTTTATTTAATCCAAACAAACTAGCTTTTCGAAAGTTCAAAGCTCCAAATACTGCTGCATGTGTTGTTACCCTGTGTAAGAAATAAGTCATCACACTTCCACTCTGAATCACCTCATCGGTAGCAAGTCGAGCTGCGCGTACTTTCAAATTGTTCCTGTTTTCCATCTTGTCAAGTAGTTCTGCTCCTCATTATATATAGTAGTCTAGTTTGGTAATTACATCTTGCAGATGGTTACATTTATCCAACTCTGAATGTTCTAATTGCATTTTCTAAAAGGACTGGCCACGTTCGCCTTGTATCTGAATAAAAATTGCTAAATATTTGTTTACAAAACCAATGTGTGTGTGCGGTGTGTGTGTGTGTGGGGGGGGGGGAGCGAGGGCTCCACACTTTCATCACAAGTAGCCAGAGTTGCCAATTGGAATCTCCACTGTAAGATAAAGTAAGTTAAGGTGTTTTAGTCTTTGTCAGCGCCTTCCAAGCACTCTCTCACGACTCAACCCTCCCTGATCATGGACCGTATCACGCCTGACAAGTGTGCCCACCTTCCACTCCCTGACAGTATTTCCTAGCCCGCTGCCACTAAGGCCGTTCAAGCATTTTAAGGAATTAACGTATTAACTGACTTTTGAACATTTCATGAATATTTAATGGTTAGACCAAATTTTGCTCAACTTTCCTCTTACTTTCTCTTATGTTTAAAGCAGTGGATCTCATTTGCATATCCGCGAACAGGGAAACGATGACCATGCCTTAGGATGAATGAAGGGCATGTCTGTGAATTGGGCGGTCAAGTATACCTAGAATTTAAAGATATCAGCAACGAAAACAATAACTCTAGTGTACGTGCTATGGTAAGATTTTTTTTTCTCGCGAGAAAAATCAAATCAGGGTCTAACGGTCCTTAATTCACACCAAAACTGAATTCTAGCTATATATTTTGCACACGTTCATAGATGCCATTTTCTTCTAATGCATTGTATTTAATAATGTTAATTTTTAGGCCATGCAAAGAGTGCCCTGCCTTATGTTCTGTGAATGCAGATAGACGTCTCGATTTTATTCCCTTTCAATAGCCGGAAATCCAGAATGAAGTTGCAGGCCAGCCTCAAAGGCCAATTTTTTCCACCTGGGCTTGGTCTTTCGGATCAAGTCATGTGACCAATGTCTATGGAAAATTATTTTTTCCAGCGCCTCATGACTCTGAAACAGTCGGCCTCGACTCCATCCCCTGGTTGAAACCTGGTAGATTTGATGATGCCCGTCCTGTCAAAGTCAGTGGATGATTCGTTCAGCAATCTCAGGCCACCCTCCACCCCCTCATTGTTGCGCCTTCAGCTCAATAGAATCGAGAAGTTGGAGATGGACGCGAAACATGACGGCCACAAAGTCGTTGTCGGCGGTGTAGAGGTCCATGGTCTGCGGGCGATTCTTCAGGAAGTGTTCGGCGACGACACGGAGGCAGGATGTGTTGAGGAGGACGCTTGTTGTAGGCTGCGGACTTGGACATCTCGTCTTTTTCTCACGTGCTCGTCATCATCAAACACATCAGAAAATGAAATTCAAGTATCTGCTGATTCTATTTGTACTTTGTTGAGATATATTCCATGAATGCTTTCTTGTCATGAAACACTACTTTAGTCGTAGGGCAAGGCCATGCTGAATTTCAGTAGTCCAATCTGTAGTATTTTAACAACATCTAAGTGATGATTATTACTAACCATAAATCCGGTTGTTATCTATCATTGTGCGGCTTCTGAGAAAATTAATTCATTATAATGGTTATTTAATGTTGTGACAGTCGTTCAAGCAGTGTAAAACCACCGGGACTTTGCACCGTGGTGCAAAAATTTACTGGCTGGACTGTCATCCATTATATCCTCGTTTTTCGCTAAATTGGAGTGCTTGCAACCTATGCAGTCACAATGTGTTGATGAAACCGCAGCATGTTTGAAACATTACGGCTTCATAATTATTTACATACATAGCTGCTAAAGAGCAATCTAGCAAGTAAATATTCGTGTCTAGTGAAAATCGCTAATTAACTGTGATTCCTTCTTCTACGAATGGGACTGAGGAATTTCCTACTAATTAGTTGATATTATTGCAATCGACATGTAAATGGAGAACAAAGCTTTTCTCATTAGAACTTCATCTTAATCAATTTATGATGCTATTTTTTCATACCACTCTGGAGATTACAGAAATTTTTTTCATAGAGCGTTTTTTGGTCATGCCCTACAGTCCATGTAGCCAGTACAATAATTGGGCGTGTTTGTTCATCTCCTGTAATGCCATATATTTAGTTCATACATGTTAGTGATTTTGCTTCAGGACGTGAATTTGTCGAGGTTTTCTTTGTGATTTATTGCCTGTTCATTACTTTTTGAGAAATAGGGCAGTGAAAGTCATGAAAAAAAAAATACTCAATATTCATTGTATACAGTACTTTTCCTTATGTTTAATATTTTTCTGGTCGCTTAAATTTCATATTTTTATTAGTTTGTTATTCCTTCCTTCTTGTTAATAGTTCATACAGTATGTGCATTTTGGTTTGAGATATATCGGAATTCTTCTTTTCATGAAGCGTGATACATAAGTCTGTTTTAGACTGGGCAGTTTTTGTTGCTTATTGTATCTTCTAAAATTTCCACACAACTCAGCTCTTGCCACTGTTGCTTCATGCCCTTAGGCATCAAAAACAGCAGTCTTTTTAGGGTTAGACATGGCATGTTGAAGGAGTTAACTGAACCCACATGCTAGTTTCCAAGAGTCCAGCTGCTGTGGATTCCACCTGACGGCCATGAATGCCCAGGCGCTATGCATGTAGACTACTAGAATGGACAGGCGGTCACTATTTTGAGGGCTATGGTTTCTCCTTGCATTCTGTGGTTAAGAGGAGATTGGATTTGATATGATTTTTCTTCTGTAATCTATCAAAAAGACATAAAATAAAAAGCAAAACTAATGTGTGGTTTAAACCTATGAAAATAGAATTAACATGATGGAATATAAAGCTTACGTGATATAGTAAGTAATAGATTATATTTACATCTTTTTGTGAAATAATCTAACAATTAATGATCAGAAGCAAGCTCATGGATGGAACTGCCATAATGTACATAAACCAAATGCTAAACAAATTCTGAAATTCTTTGAACACTGAAAGAATGCCCAGTTGTTTTGAGATGCCACATTATTAAATCAAGTGATGATCACTAAGGATCAGATTTATATTTGTTTGTCATTCCATGGGATAGTAATCCACGCCTATACTCCACCCCACGTAGGCCTGTTGGAGGGTGTCGTAGTTATCCAACAAATTGACTCTATGGTTTCAATCGAGGCTAGAATTAAGATGACCCCAAAAACCATCACCAACGCCACCTTGGTTAGGCTCCCTCCGCTGCTGAAAACACAGCCGTTAGCATCCCCCCCCCCCCCGCCCCCCTGCCACAAACACACAAAAAATGTGGTGGAAGAGCTACTGCAAACCCAGAGGAAGATTATGGGCAAAGAAGTTGTTGGAAGCTGGCAAACACAGCATAGCCAAACATGATTAGTGTAGAATGTATGTATGTACCCCCCCTCCCCCCCCCCACCACACACACCACAGATTTAAAGACGTTTCCCGATTAAATGTGGGATTCGGTGGATCCAGAACATTTTTATCTAGAATGTGGCTGGGTCCACAGCAGTGTTATGTGCCAAAGCCACATGCTCTGAGGCCAGGGCCGTTCTAAAACATTACCTCACTATAGGGTTTTGTTACAGCGGCTCGGATTAGGCCAAAGGCCAAGACTCTAAAAATTGGCCATGAGGCCGGCCTCAGGCACAATCCAGTCCATTGGACACAGACAAGGTTCAGTAAGTTTCTTTGTGGTGTTATCGACTCAAGCGGAACAATTTGATACATGTAATGAGCTTACCAATGAACTTTGACCGGCACATCAACTCAAACTTGACCCTGTATATTTAGTGTCCTCTTACCTACACATTCAAAATAATGAAAAATCTATTCCAATATTTTTTTTAAGTCATCATGCAGAACATCTGGATTGAACGGACGGTAGCTAGGATGATGAAAGGAAGGATGGACATTACAGACAGCAACACTTATGCCCCTCAGACTTTGTATGTGCGGGACTTTAAACTCCTACCATTAAAGTTTGAGCAATTTGGTTGAGCCATCAAGTGATATGTTTTTCTTTTTCAAAAAAAAGAAGAAAACCTCGTACAAGTAGTAAGCTGTAAATCAATGCAAAGAAAACATGAATGTGGACACTTTTAATTATTTTTTTCATATATTTCAGGAAAAAAATTATTGAAATCTTCGCAGGATGCCAAATCGACATCATATGTACAAAGCAATTGCAGCTTAAATTGGCTTTATTCAATTGCAACTATTTTATACGTGCATTGCACTCACGTAATAAATAATAAAATTGCAGCACTATAAATCCATTTACGCAATTACAGAATGATATGCCCAGAATCAGTATTGCCAGCAGTGAACAGCTTGCACAAATTTTTCTTTGCAGCCATTGTTGAAATATCAGGATTGGTGTTAAATATGAATGAAGTAAAAATATGTTAATCAAGCCATGTTCACCAACACGTGTACAACAATCAGACACGACACTCAGACAGGTAATGCCAAAGTTTGTGTTTACTATTCTGTTGGCATTTAGGGAAAGGAATGTCTTTATTTTTTTTTTAATTCTTTCCCCTCTGCTGTAGTGGGAAATGTGTTCTCATCTCATTTGACACGTGGGTAAAGATTGGCAGGTGGGAAGCACGAATGCTTATTTACTATTCTTCACTTATGAGTGCATATATTCACCGCAGTTATTTGTATGAATTGGGTATGCATTTGATTTGCTTTGCAAGCATGAACAGCCAGACGAGAACTACCATTGGGCAAAATTGACATGTTGTGTTTCGAGCAACAATCTGGGTATTCTCCTCTCCTAACGGTGATGTTGGAGTTGAGGACTTGGATCGATCGTTGACGTATCGGACTGCTTAAGTCTTCCTTGGGCCCAGCGTGATGACGTCTGTTCGGTAGGCAAACTGGTAGGAGTAGAATGAGAGTTGAATTAGTGGAGAAACATTCGTGAATTAAAACCAACTCGCAAAAAAGAAATGACCCACAAATATGGTCGGCAGTGTTTTAAGCCGCGGTTTACAACTTTGTTCCGGCGGCCACGGCAACCCGTTTAGAGCACCGTGGACAAAACGGTATAAATGACGTGAGACCACGCGGACTAGACTCGCTACGGCCACTTCAAGTGCTGTTACGAGCTGTAAGTAAACTGTCGAGTTTTATTGCGTTCCCTCGTTTTCCTACCGCCTACTAGTTTTCTCCTTCCGTGACGATACCGTGGCTTTTCTTTTGACGTTACAACTTGGACCGTGATCCACGGCCACACGGACTGGTCCCGTTTGCCAGCACGTCTTCCCGCGTGGTCTCACGCCCATCCCGTTTTCGTCCACAGGTGGCCTGAACGTGGTTGCCGTGGACCACCGGGACATGTGTAACCACGAGCGCCTTTTATGATTTGCCAATTTACTTGTCACCACTACCACTGTCATCAACACAATTTCTACCATCATCACATCACATACCATTACCATCATCACTATCATCGGTCATTATTTCATCACTATCATTCACAGTTACCATCACATCACCTTCAATCCCCATCCTTGTCCCATTACCCCACCTATCAGTCCTCATCATCACATTACCTCACCATCATCCCTCACCTCATCACCACCACCATCATCACCGATCACCATCATTCCATCACATCATATCTATCATCACCACACCCACCTCCCGTGCCCATCATCCCATCACATCATCACCGATCCCCATCACTACCACCACCACATATCACATCACATCACCACCATCACCATCACTTACCACCACCCCATCACATCATTCCATCACCATCACCAATGATATCTCACCAAAACACCATCACCATCATCATCACCATCCACACACCAGCCCTCACCATCATCACATCACCATCACTACCACCCACCCCATTTTCCCCACCATTCACCCCGACCATCATCACCATCACATCCATATCCCATCACACATGCACCAATCACCACAGCACCATAACCTCATTACCACCATACCACCATCACCATCACCACCACCACACCTCATTCATCATCACAATCACCATCTCTCATCACCACTCCCTCCCATCATCATTATTATCATCATCACCATCATCACCATCCCTCACTACCTACCACCATCACCATCACCCACCACCACCATTACCATATTACCATCACATCACCAATCACACTTATCACACAACACCACCTCACCACTTACCATCATCACATCACCATCACCATCATCACCCATCACCATTCTTCCATCACCATCTCATTATTGTCAATGCATCACACCATCACACCCCACCCATCATCCCATTCCATCCACGATACCATCTACCATTCATCACGATCCACCATCATTCCATCACACCGTCTATCATCCCACCACACCATCCACCATCACCAACACTTCATCACCATCACCACCACACCATCACCACACTCACCACCACCACCATCACCTCACCATCACCAATCATTCCCATCACATCACCAATGATCATTTCATCACCAAACACCACATCACCATCATCTCACCATCAACACACCCATCTGCACCCTCACATATCACATCACCATCATCACACCAACCATCACACCATTCACCGACATTCCCGATCACCATTCATCATTTCATCACCACCAACACCACCACCGTCACCCCATCATCACCATCACATCCCATCACCATCACCATCACTACCCCACCAACCATACACCATCCACCAATCGACCACATCATCATCACCAATCACATCATCACCGATCACATCATTCCCATCACCACCCCATTCATTATCATCCCACCACCCCATCACCACACCACCCTAATCTCCATCATCACACATCACCACACCATCACATCACCACAACCCCATCAACCATCACATCACCATTCATTCCCCATCAACCATCACGATGATCATTATCATTCCCAACACCACCATCCCATCTCATCACTCACACACCACCATCCTGCCACCCTCACCAATCATACCTCACCATCACTACCACCACCGACCATCACAATCACCCCACCTATCACCATCACCATCATTCCCTCACCACCCTTCACCATCGACCCACCACCATACCATCTCACCACATACCACCATCACCATCAAGCCACCACCACCACCATCATCACATTCCACCATCACCATCATTCCCATCACCATCATCATTATTATCATCATCACCATCATCACCATCACCATCACTACCATCACCACCATCACCATCACCACCACCACCACCATTACCATCATTCCCATCACCATCACCATCATCATTATCATCACCAACACCACCATCACCACTACCATCATCACCATCACCATCACCATCATCACCATCACCATCATTCCCATCACCATCATCATTATTATCATCATCACCACCATCACCACCACCACCATCATCACCATCACCATCACCATCACCATCACCATCATCACCATCACCATCATTCCCATCACCATCACCATCACCACCATCACCATCACCACCACCACCATCACCATCATCACCATCATTCCCATCACCATCATCATTATCATCATCACCATCACCATCACCATCATCACCATCACCACCACCACCATCACCACCACCATCATCACCATTACCATTACTACCATCACCACCATCACCATCACCACCACCACCATCATCACCATCACCATCACTACCACCATCACCATCACCATCACCATCATCACCATCATTCCCATCACCATCATGCCCATCACCATCATCATTATCATCATCATCATCATCATCATCACCATCATCCTCATCAGCCATCTTCAGAGCAAGCCATTTCCAAATTTTAACCAAAGAAAGCTGTCTTGTGAAGAAGGAATCTGTAAATTGTGTATTTGTCGCAATGAACTCTCTGTTCTTCCATCAGTTAATAAAACACTTTTAAACAAAACTTCTCGGGATGCTCCTGTATAATCTTATTTACAATAGATATGCATGTCTTACCATAATGGTGAAGGAAGCAGCAAACATGAGTATGAGAGTCCAGACAGCTAAGATGGAACTCATACTTCTGCTCTCCAGGATGTGTTTAGAGATCTTCTGACACCCACTAGGATTGCACTGTAGATACACATACCAGATATCGAAAATCTCAAAATACAAACATTTCAAATTTTGTTCATTAAAAATATATAGGTTGAAATTTCAGTCGCCTGAAACTTGGTTTATGGCAACCTCTTAAAGTGCAAGTTTAGTTTTGGCGATTTTTTTTATTTGAAAGCTTCATGCCCAAAGGTCATATCACACCAATAACAATAATTTTCGACTATATTTTACAGTACAGCATCCAAAGCGTTAAAAAGGTGTTAAGGTTATCTGAATTATACCTCATCAGAAAGATCAGACTCTGATCTGTGTGTGTGTGTGTATGTGCTGAGTTATGGAAAAGCTTCATGTGTGTGATATATGGACTGTTTACCCTAAAAAATTGATATTGATAATTAGTAAGACTGATGTTATACTCCCAAGTGGAAATAAAGAAATGTAATCCATCTTTAAGATTCAAATAATACTTCTGGCAGGCATTATAACTTGATGACATTTTTGTAAGATTTTGTAAGATTGTCCATTTTGGGGGTCATCGGTGTAACTTTTGCCATTAGTATGAATACTAGTAGTGTGTAACATCACTCTGTGTTGTCTGATCAATAGTGTAATCGGTATCGTGACTTAATTAGATTGAGCTCGGTGTTGGAGCTCTGTTTAGAAGACCATTTCATTCTCACCACACCAACACTGAACTTGAAATCAGCCATTGTGCTATGAAAGGATTAGATAAATTGGGAAATAAACATGAAAGGAGTCAATTCTTACCGGGCATCTCTCGGCTAAGACGATGTGTAACGTGACGGCAGAGAAGAATATGATACCAAGAAATACACCCAGCATGACAAACGTTCTGGAATAAAAGAATCAACAGAAATAATCCCATAATCAGTGAACAGGATAATAATAGTTTGATTTCACTTTGTACCCCAATAATTCTATAAGAATATCTAAAATACATATATCATGATGAAAGGTGCTCACTTCCTCAACTAGGATATTACAAAAGAGCTACCTGTGTTAGCTAAACTCCGAATTTTAATCCTTGCCCTCTGTGGCTTTCCCTTCTCGCTGCAAACTACTGACAATTTTCACGCTAAACCTAATCCTTGATCTTACGTAATAGGATTGTCGGTGTTGAAAAATTGTCTTACTGAAGCAAATTCAGGCAGAACAAATATAATTTGTACTGATCTTGAGTCATTTTTTAAACTAAATTGACATTTCCAAGATAACAATCTCCTAGTCGATAAGAAATCTGGGGTGTATAGCAGAAGCCGAGAATTTCTGTTATGTTATTATTATTATTATTATTTTATTAGGCAGCATTCAGATATATACAGATAAAAATAAAGAATTTGTTACAATAAGACACATTGCAATATAAATCTTGATATCAGATGCACCCGGCATGCTGCCAGGGTTTGGAAAAAGTTAACGTAATAACTGTGGTCCGCAGACCTTCCTCCCCTTACCAAACCGGGTGAATCTGATATCAATTAAATTACACATGTGTAAAATATATGACACATATGACACAATCTGCGTAGTCGTTTGGATGGAAACATAACCATTAGAAACCAAAGTTTGGACAGTTATGCTGTCACTAGTAACATATGTGCAATTCAAGATTGGCACATTAATTTCCTATCCCAGTGATAGGGAATTCTGCAACACAGCAGTCTATGGGGAAAGCTGGAATGGTCTCTCAATGATTTTTTACTTTTTTAATGCTTACTGATCGTTTTAACTGCAATTTTTTCAGGGCTTCATTTTTAGAAGCATGTCAGAGACTGGTAGATTGGGGAATCATGCAGCTCGATTTTTTTAACTAGAAACACTGTTAAACAGTGGCTTTAATACATGCACAACGGGCAAGTACCATTGGCAAAATAATAATTTATGTAAAATCGGTAATATAAAAGAAGGCGCATTAAAAATAGCAAATGGTTGATAAATTTTAAAATAAATATATCACCTCAGATTAAAAATGTATATATAATGAAGAAAATAGATAATGTATAACAAATCATTACTACAGAACTACAGTATAAACTGACATTTTGAAAATGATTATTGCCATGTACTCTGAAAATTGGAACAATTGTGCTATTTTTTCATGATTTTTTGTTTAACATACTATTCAATTCAGTAAAAAAAATAGAATAATTAATTCACCCCAAATTGACAATCATGAGTGCATTAACAAATGACCCCCAACAATGATTTTATAATTGATATATTGCAGTTCAGAATAAAAAATAGTTATAAATAATTTACCCAAATTGACAATCATGAGTACATTAACAAATGCCCCCACCCACCCCCCCCCCCAGCACAATATTATTTTTTATGTTTTAGGGAATGAGCTGCCCAATATTTCTAAATCTAGAGTACATTTCAGAATAACATATGAGTTAACAGATTTTTTTAAACCTCAAAATAAGCAACATATTCAATCACTTGTGATATTAAATTGTACACATTATATTTATCATATGTACTACAATGACAATGACCATACCTACTGTATAAATCAATTCAGTGGAGCTATCTTATGAAATCAACACCCTCCTGATATATAGAGGTGCTCTTCTTTCCATTCTTGCAAAACAAAACTTTGACTATTATTTTGTCGTAAATCCATCTTTTGAAGACTGATGAGGTGTACATATTAAATTTACTGCACAGTTTGTGAAGGTAATGCGATTTTTGTTCTTCAAAATGTCACAGTGGTTCTCTTACAGCTAGCTCCTAAATATTAAGTACAGCATACCTAAAGAATGAAAAACTTGCCAGTTTGCTAGGCTTGCAAGACAATCCGTTTCCATAGAAACATCTCAAAACAGCGACACCATCATATTCATTTACAAATATTTTCACTGGGATTTGAACATACAGTATCGTAGGGATACATTGCGTGCAACGAGTCAGGCTGCCTTTCAGTACGGAGGATGTTAAGAGAAATAAATATGTGCATTTATAGTAACGTTGGAATTAAGCATCCACCTATCTCGAGAGCTATTCAATTATCACCAGCCTTGGGTAGAGGATACCATTATACATCAGAGTATCCTTGGGTAATTTACGTACTATATTATACATGTACATCAAACATTGAATATTGGTTGGTTTTAACCCGTTGGAGACGATTTGATTTCACTATAACACACATTTTCCATAGACCCCAACACGAGTTAACTCATACTCGTAACTCGTCTCCAACAGATTAATGACATACTCTTCAAAAAGCAATAAAAATATAAATATAATCACAACTTCGTCTTCAGTTGCTCTAATTATTTTAATACAAACGTTTCAATATCCATTTCAGGTGAATCTACTTCATTTAAAATATTAATTCATCCACATTGTAACATTCATAATTTTCCCCTAGATTTTTTTTACCTTCTTGTTATTGCTCTAGCCTAGTATAAATATTGATATAATAATCCAGCGTAAAAGCATCTGCAATAATAATTACACTCTAATGGGTATTGTTCACGACTGAATAATCATAATAGTGATAATTTTGAAATTAATTTCAGTAAATGCAAATAGATAAAGACATCTATTATTTAGGATCAGATGAAAAAGTAGAAAGTTATGGGATTTTGATATTGTGCTAAAATTTATACCTTATATTAGTCACAATTTATGTTTGCAATTGGATTCAGAACTTACACAGTTTTCTAAAACATATGAAATTCTTTGTAAATCAGTTCTGATAAATTGACACTTTTCACGACTTCAATTTTAGACCATATTAGATATTTTTTTAACTGAAAGTATTGTTATATATCCCTTTAATGATGAAAAAACAATGACTCTACATAGCATCTCTACTCAATATACATACTTTGGGAAGGCAACGACCTGGGCAAGGCATAAGGCGACCAGGAGAAGAAACGAACACACCATGTAGGAACTGAACATAGGATCCCGGACTTTGGAATACTGCAAGAGAGAGAAAGAGAGATATACATGGTGGCCCAGAAAAAATGCAACACACTAATTTCTTCAACATAATCGACCAAATGCCATTGATTTCTGTTTCACTGCTTAGCACATTCATTTTCCAATAAAATGATGTCATGATCATTGATTTTGAGTAATGCATTTGGATCCAAGGGCCATGTTTCTGAGGCAATGTAATATCCCGAATTCGCATTTTTTTCAATTCAAGCCTTTTCCGGGACACTGATACATTCTTGCATAATACCATGCCAAACAATGAGTTGTGCAGACAAAGAGCATGACTGCCCTCTCTTTGATAAGGAAGAATTTTAACCAATGAAACAAAAACAGTCACTTTGACCGATCACTTTGAATAAATTGACGATCGCGGGTGTTGCGTTCTTTTTGGGTCACACTGTATATGAATGAAGAGATGATGTAAGATGCACCGACAGGAATAGGACTGATGTAGTTAATGACAGGTGGGTAAACATTGGGGAGGAAATACACTTGAACTTGGGACTGCTGTGAATTTCAAAATGTGAAGAAAATAAATAGAAGTAAATATAAATATTACAGACAGATCATTATATATTATAACAACCTTCGGAAAAATGTTGAATATATTTAACCCATATCTGCCGATCTACGGGAAATCCTGTAGAATTTGTTATTTTATAATATATGACTCGATATACTCACCAATGATGAAGGTAGAATCAATGGAGTGTTTTTAAAAATTACAAATTATCATTTTTACTTTACATTGATTAATAATTTGCCCATTCTAGTTCATGCATTTCAATAAAACAATGCTTGTTTTTATGAAGGATGCTTGAATGTCCATTTTACGGCCCGGTATATAGATAGTTGACACAGTAAAATGCCATCGGCAGATATGGGTGAAAGTGTATTGTAACATAATAAATTTTGACATACATGGGAAATTTTATTGGCATCTGTTTATAATATGTATTAAGAACAACATTTAATTCAATAGAAGAGATCATTCAGAGTTATGAAAATGAGCTGTAACAGATTTTTTCTCTCTTTCAAAATACAGAGGGCATCAAGTAAAAACATCTGTTCGACAGTATTTTTTTTATTGGTAGAAGTTCAATTTTAACTACATGTATAAATGTCCAACTTTCATATCTGAGTTAGTATGTAATAGTGCTCGAATGGACAAATAAACTCCCTAGAATACAAAACTATGGTAAGATATAGATAAACACGTGAATTTTGCATCAGACCAACTTTTAATCGTAACACAGCAGTCTATGGGTTAAACAGAATTGGTAAAGTTGGGTATTCGCAGATTTTCAGTTTTTTAAGTACTTTGTCTAGTTACATGATCGTTTTGCAGCATAATTTTTCAGGGCTTCATTTTTAGACCTTATCAGAAACACTGATAGCAGAGAGGAATACGTAGCTCAGATATTTTAAACTGGAAACATTGTTAACCCATTGCTTACGGGAACCGGATGGGCCCTGAACAAAGTCTATGGAGATTTACTTAATCTCGTATTCAACGGGTTAACTGATGCCTTTTTTTTATCAACTTATCACATGGAAACCAATTTACACATATGCTGAGCCGTGACCTTTGACCCTTGACCTGTGAACTCCCGAGTTCAAACTTGACCTGTATTTTAGTGTCATCTACTTTTCCACAAAAAATGTTTAAATCCGTCCAAGACTTGTTCAAGTTATTGCACGGAAACCATTTCAGGACAGACGAACGAAAGGACGAACAGTCAGCAGCAATTAACGCTTAATGCCCCCTCCAGACTTGGTCTGCGAGGCACAAAAAACATAATAAAAAAACCCCTAAATACAATATAAAGTATCTCTTTACAGGGAAGATCCACCCTGATGTCAAGTTGATTTTGATAAAAGCAGAAAAATGAGAGAAATTATCATTGAAAGTTTGGTGAAAATCCACCAAAGAATAATAGAGTTATGAAGTTTCAAAATTTTTATTTTGTGACATTACATGCGAGCAACTTCCCACGTGTCATGTAATATGAATTCCCTAAATTGCCATTTTTTTAATAGTTCATGTTAATTGAATGCTTTTTTCAACAAAAGCATGTATAAAATAATGTTTCTGATTATATATTGAACGCACAGGTAAAATAATTTTCAATTAATTAAGAAAATGACACTTTACAGAATTCATATTTCATGACAAATGAGGGAGCTGCTCGCATGTGACGTCACAAATGTAAAACCACTTCATAAGTCTCTTATTCTTTGATGAATTTTTGCCAAACCTTCGTTAATAGGTTTTTTTCTCATTGCCCTGCTTTTATTAAGATCAACTTGACCTCAGAGTGAACCTTGCCTTTAAACGTAAATGACATGATTGGGGGTAGTCCTCAAATTGGGGAAAAAATTCTAGAATCAAGTAAACTATGCAAGGATTCTACTGTGAAAATTTTGTAGTCAAAAGTTGACTTACATCAGTATACCTTGTGGCAAGCAAATATCTGTGTAATTTTCTATGGGATTTAATTCTCTCCGGCCTCGAGAGAAATGAACTGCTGTTATGTTCCCGCTTGATTCTCTTGATGTAAACAAACTCAAGACAAATCCTTCCAGCGAGGAGATCCACCCCAGCTGGTGTAACTTTGGTATATGTTTCAACTAGTTTGGTTCTAAAGGCTCTTTTTATTTTTCCCAATCATGTCACACTGCCCTTTAATGCTCCTTCCAGACTTTATCTGTGGGGGCACAAGAAAGCTAAATATAAAGTTTACAGGGAATCCTCGACGGTTCCCACCAAAATGAAATAAATAAATAATTTAAGTGTCATCCTCCTCTCACCTTGTCCTCTAAGTCACTCTTGAGGAAGGTGAGGGTGAGTCTCCTGACGTGCTCCGATCGTAACCTGTCGATACTCCTGGCGTCGATGGCCCGGCCCAGGAACTCATTCACTTCTTCCTCTGGGTCCTGCTTCTCTTGGTTCTTGTCCAGCCCTAACCTGTGGTGGGAAATGAAAAAATGCAAGCAAATGAGGAAGGTGAGTGAGTGTTGGTTAGTGTTGTATCATTAAGGTTATTTTACTATACGGAAACCGGACTTCAATATCCAAACAGTTTCGACTAACCTAAAACAACAAACTGCCTGTCATAATCTTTGTATTCACTGTTGATGTTCGGATAATCCCCATTGACAAATGAAGAGTTATAATCCTGTGAGCACGTACTTGCCAGACTATCTCATGTACTAGAGTTCACAAGGGGGAAAAAAAACTACTTAAAAAGATGTATGTTCTTTCCTCTCTAAATTGATAAGACTCACAATTAAACCTTACCCCCACCCCCTCCCCGACTGATCTATTGCATACTTCACAATCCAAATACTGGATAGACGTCAAACTTTCTTCCCCAGTAAGTCCTACTGACCTTCCATAATATACCAACTGCACTTGAGAGCTGAGTGAGATGAACTTATGAACTTTGTACACAGACTTCGCAATGACCGCAATGACAAATTTATAACCGGTTTTATTTTTGAAGGTCGGTACCCATTCAGATAACCGTACAGATACACCTTTAGTGGTGGTCAGTATTGTTGATTCCAGTTGCATCCTGATTGATAGACTAAAGGCCTTATAGACCAAAGGCCTGATAGACCAAAGGCCTGAGAGACTGAAGGTTCAATAGATTAAGAGCCCGATAGCCCGAAGGTCCGATAGACCGAAGGCTCGATAGACTGAAAGCCTACAGACCGAAAGCCTGCAGACCGAAAGCCTGACAGACCAAAACCCCGATAGACCCAAGGCCCAATAGACCGACGTCCTGATACACCCAAGGCCCAATAGACTGAAGGCCTGACAAACCAAAGGCCTGATAGAACCAAAGGTATGATATACTAAAAATACTATAAGCATTTGAAAATTTAAACATACACCACCTGTCTACCCAGAAATGCTGACCTTATTAAACAGTATACTTTCAGAATTACATGTGACCTTTTTTCATCCACGTCTTGTATTGTTATGCCACTGCTTTAGCTTTATTCTGTGCAAAATATACAGCACTAGTCTACAAAGTATTTTTTTTTAATTTCAAATCTAACGAGTTTACAAAAAAGTACACCAAAACAAAAAAGACACCACCATTTAGTATTTTTGCAAGGAGTGAGCAATTGCTTCTGTTTAAAAAAATGTTGACAAGATGGAAATGACGGTAAAATTCAGCAAGTTTTGGCAAAATAGTTACTGATTTATCAATTACAAAACCATACATCAACCGAAAACGACATTGCAATGCAGCATTTTTTTTAACCATAAACCAGTGACTGATGCATTAGCAAATAAACCTTCACGTATGCAAACATATTAGACTACACTTTAGTTCAACATTTTTGTTTTTAAGACAGTGATGCATGCATGTACTCACAGACTCCTCAGTGCATTCTCATACTCTACTGGCAAAAAAATATAAAAAATAAATAAAAAAGAAAAATCACCAGGTCACTTGCCTAGCTTTGGTCTAATCACAAGGATGAGAAATTACACCAGAATAATTAGATTGACCCAGTTCTTTTATTTGTTTTGAGTTGTAATTTGTGGAGGGCCAATGCTAATCGAGCTAATAAGTCTGTCACGAGTCCAGTCCGGGGCAGATTGACAAGCTCTGAGGGTTTTGTCTAGTCAAATCGTTTCAGGTAAGAGAGATTAATTTACTGGCTGAAAATGGGGGTGGAGAAGCGTTACAGGCATAATGCAGTCGGAGGTAATGAGGGCTATCATTACTAATGATCCGTGACTAGGCATTTAGCTTGAAATCAACATTTATCTCAAGCTGACCTTTTGACCTTTACAAAACCAGGCTCTCTTTCTCTCTCTTTACAAATCGTAAGAATTGGTGCAATGGATGAATTATTATTCGTTTTTTGTATATGTGTATTTTTCACATCAATCAGTGATCTATATGTTAGCCAACATGAAAATAATGACCACTAAGGCCCCCCCCAAAAAAAAAGGTGTATCTCTAAAATATACCTCTCAGTGATGCATCCTCTATAAATTTCACCAAATACATAAAAATAATATTGCCTGATCTTTTTAAATATTTCATAGACAGTAGTGATGTAAATAAATTTGAGACCAGAAATTATCAAAAGCTATATGGTCTGTTTTATTGTTATATTTTGTCAAGATCACAGGTCAGCTACAGAAGACCAATAATTTGGAACACCTGACCAAATGAACTTGAACAGTGTCCAACTATTTTTTACTTAAAGAAGTTACTTGAAGGAATGATGGTACACGGGAAAGTGGTAGACGAACAACTGGGTTTGATGATATTCAGAAATGGACTGGACATAACTCGTTCTCTATGGGAACCGGATGGGTAGAACTGTAAGGTATTTTCAGAATCTTGGTGGTAACAGGTTAAATATGAAGAGGTTAGATCAAGGATTCTAGACCCAAGACGATGGAAGTGTATAGCCGCCAACCCCACCCTAAGGGATGTCACTACTTGATTGATTGATTGATTGATTGATTGACAAGTGCATTCACCCAACACCATGAATTATGTACTACATCACTCGTTTTTGTATGGAGGAGAGCCACAAGGAAATGTACTGTCCAACACCACATAGTGGGAACAATGATGACAATGATGACAGTCTAAAGGCTAAGTCACACTGTGCCGTCTAACGATTCCATCTGAAAAAACGAACGCGTACGTTTACTAAACGTTTATAGGACTTTTTAATTCGTTTTTCAACTGGAATACAAACGTATCTAGATGTTGACAGACGGTGCTTTTCTGTTCTGTTCCATTCTATTGTATTCCATTCACCACCATCTGACACCGCCTGAGGTAAATATTTTAGACGGAGGCAGACGGAATTGTTAGACGGCACAGTGTGACACAGCCTTAATCGATACCGTAACTAATAAACTGAGCTTGGTTTAGCAGACCATTTTATGCTGTCAACACCAACACCAAAACTAAACTTGAAATCACCCCTTGTTTTTCAGAAATTCAGAAATCTGCCCCGGCCTTACTTGTTTTCAATATTCGTCGCCCGGCCCTGCTTCTCGTAGTGACCCAGTGTCCTCATCTCCTTGGACTGTTCCTTGCGGGTCATGATGGACGAAAAGGGCTTCTCCGCCCCCCAGCCCTGCAGCTGGGCCACCGATGAAGACCGCCCTCTATGCTCACCGTTGGACGTGATTGGTGAGCTCTGTGAAGTCTGTGGAATAAAATAATGGAAATGTGATGAGAGTGTAACAGTTAATATACGGTGGACTTTCATTATAAAGAACACTGATATTCAAATTTAACTTTCAATTTCAAGATATATATACAGTGCGTCCCAGAAAAAACAGAACCCTGAAACAAAGGCTTATTGTGCGGAAGCAATGAGGCATATAATTGCAAATAATAAATTCAAAATAAACTTTGACTTATACTCTTTCCAATGATACATTAAGCAAACTTAATCATGAATGTATCCCTGAGTACCATGACTTTAAAAATTTAAAGTGAAAAACCACTTGTTATGCTTTATGGCTGTGACACTGTGCACTCCATGAAAAGAAAGAGATGGACAGCTGGTGTGCACAGTGTCAAAGCCAAAAAAGCGTAACAATGGTTTTTCACTTTAATTTTTAAAGTCATGGTACTAGGAAATGCATGAGTAAATAGGTTTGCTTAATGCATTATTGGAAAGAGTATAAGTCAAATTTTATTTTGAATTTATTTTTGCAATTATACGCCTCATTGTTTCCGCACAATAAGACTTTGTTTTAGGGTTCTGTTTTTTTCTGGGACACACTGTATATGCTATATTTACATACATGTAGGCCCTATATAACAAATTCTTATTAAAACAAACAATTTTTTCAGTCCTAAAGTTGGCATTTTCTTTGCATTTTCTTGTTTTTGCAACCGTGATAGAATAAAATTTGGACTGAACAAAGTAATTTTCCTGGTTCCAAAAAGTTTGTTATGCGCTTTACATACCATACCATATTTATATTTATTCTTTATTTGACACATGACAAATCTAAATGTACATGTACCAAGTTCAAACATTTAAAAGTATACAATACATACAAAGTTACAAATCACATACATACAAAAACTGATTAAAAAATACAGGCATCCTCACCAGAATAACCCCCACAAATATCTCACAAAACCTACACTAAGGCTGCAAGATCCCATTTTTTTTTTGAAAACCGTTTAACCGCCGTTATAAACCGAGCGGTTTCCGTTTAACAAAATCATTTTGTTTTTATAGCATCGGATATTCATGGTGCTAAAAATTTAGCTCCGTATAACGCTAAAAATGAATGTCGGCAAATTGTTTTTGAGCCGCGGACATTAATGGCGCTAATATTTAGTTCCATATTACGCTAGAAATAAAAGTCGGAAGTTTTGTTTTTGATCTCCATTAACGCCATCAATGTCCGCGGTTCAAAAACAAACTCCCAACTTTTATTTCTAGCGTAATACCGAAGCTAAATATTAACACCATTAATGTCCGCGGTTCAAAAACAAACTCCCAACTTTTGTTTCTAGCGTAATACGGAATTTAATATTACTGCTAATAATGTTCCACCCTAAAAAATTAACTCCCAACGATCCTTTTTAGGGTAATACGGACCTTAATATTTGCGCTAATAATGTCCCACCCTAACAAATGATCTCAGGACGATCCTTTTTAGGGTAATACGGAACTTAATCCAAGCGCTAATAATGTCTCACCCTAAAAAACAAACAACCAAGGATCCTTTTTGGCGTAAAACGGAACTTAATATTGGCGCTAATAATGTCCCACCCTAAAAAACGATCTCATGACGATTCTTTTTAGGGTAATACGGAACTTAATACAAGCGCTAATAATGTCTCACCCTAAAAACAAACTCCCAAGGATCCTTTTTGGC
>JZLH01S0092541.1:94499-118957 GCA_001188425.1 Eucidaris tribuloides | reverse complement strand
CGGATATTCCAGTGTTATATAGTGTCTTTAACCATGACAATGTAATTTCTGACTGAATTCTGACACATTAAACAACATGCCTTGTGCATCAAATTTCAAGAACATGGCTTGAAAAATGAGGAAATAGTTTGATAAACCAATATTTTCCACTGATTTACATTTATCGCAATAATATAGTGTTACCATGGCAATGCAGTTGCAGAAACATTTGAAAAAAAAAGAATATTTCATGCTCATCATCACCCCAAGAGCAATCTGTGTGCCACGAACTGAGGAAACATTTCGAACTGCAAGATTTGCAACAGAACGTCCACTAGTGTTGCACGACTTCAGCCTTTTAGAGAGTCGACTAGTCGCCCACCAATAATCGCGACTCTGACTATTAGTCGACTATCGGTGTTCAATGTCTTAGTGTGTTCCAGATTGGTGGTGTGGGGTGCATGGGTGTCGCAGTCGGAGTCGTGAGTGCAACGTATACGGCAACACATGCATAGCATTGCACGAGGCTGATCCAAGTACATTTTGGCAGTTCTGTTTGATTTGCGATCGAAGAGAGATAGGGGATTCATTTCTGCCACAAAATTGTAGATAAATGATTGGTAGTTCTGTTCAATTTTTACGTCTTTTGACTCAGTTTTTAATACAAATTAACATGTGATAAAAAGTCGACTATTGCTTTCCGATAGTCGGAGTCGCGACTCCGTGCAGGCAGTTGCGACTACGACTTTTCGCAACTTAGTCGTGCAACACTAACGTCCACCCACCCACCCAACATTCCAACTGCACGGCGAGTCCTATCTAATGTACCTTTTTCAAACATTTTTTAGCAGGGTCATAATAAGGAACACAACATATCAGTCGTTTGGAGTATAATTTTCACATCATCCTTACACGCTTTCTAATTAAAAAACGGTACGACAAATGCATCAAGAGTATTTTAGCTTGGGAAGAGTGACGGTTTTCTGAAACAAAACAGTGAAGAAAAAAATGGTTTTATCCTATGCCAGAATGAACATACCTCACTTGCTGGATCTGCTATTAACATCCTACCCAGCGATTAATTTCTGTCAAGGCAAGAGATTAATTTAATACTGGTATACTATTGCTGTTTGGCCTCAATTTCACAAATTCGTAACTTTGCTTTAACATTTTTTTATATATAAGTAAAATGCAAAATTTGCTTTTCATGCCATTACAGTGCACTCTCGATATAAAGAAGTCCTCGGTACCCATCAGATTTGTTCTTTATAACGAAATTTCTTCATATCAGGGTCACAAAAACAATAAGATACAAACGAAATCCAAGATATGGGACCAGCGATTTTACTTCTTTATAATGAAATTTTGTTATATCAGTGTTCTTTATAACGAGAGTGCACTGTATTGAAAAAAATCAAGAATTATGTTTTATCTCTTTTAATGCGTATCCAACAATTCAAAATTTTGTGTTCAATGTTATTTTTCTGAAGCCAGGGGTTTCAGGAAGCAATATTTATGCAGATTCAAACGTTCCTTTCATCACACAAACACCTCATAGGGCCTATATATCAAAGGCAAACAGGAACTTTAGTGTGCAGTCTATAACATGTACCCAAGTCGAAACAATTAGTATAATCAACATTACTTGAAATGTTTACTCTTAGAATTAAAAAAAAGTTGCGATATTACTATCTTGATTTCTGCGACCATTTGAACTTCAACTAATCTAAATGACCTCAAAAGTCATATCCACTGTTCAAACAAGTCAAAACTACAAAATTAGTGAGAAACATGAAAACTATGATAGTAGTACAAATAGAACAAACACTTCTTTTTTCTAATAATGCAAATATGTAGGAAAACCAATCCTAAATGAAACACACATTTTGGGGTTGCCGAGTTAAATGGTTCACTTAATTTTTTATTAGTACTGATAATTTGGAACCACAAGTTTTTTATTTTGACAGCCTACTATTTTTCTTCTCCCATTCCAGCTGGCAGTCAAGTTGACGAACTGTAAGTCTCAAATCGTCGATGACCTCATCGACGTCTTCCTTGGTGGTTTGTCGGCCCACGCTGAGCCTCAAGGCATTGATGGCAATGTCGTGAGGAACTCCGATGGCTGTGAGAATGTGGGATGGTCTAGAAAGGCAAGAAAATGAAAATGGCAGATATGTTACAGTGTAATGTGGCATGGAAGATTGCCATAACTTCCATTTGGAAAGTTTGATTTCAGCGTAGGAAATAACCCAGGGCGACGGGCGATTTAGCCCTTGGCAAAGCACAAATCGCCCCCTAAAATCCCCCAAACCCAGTTATTTGGGGCGACCATTTCCTTCAGAATCGCCCTCAGATTTCTTACCAAAAAATTTCACATTTTTTTTAAATTATGGAATTGAAACAAAAATGAATTAAATGGTTGCTTTATGGATGAAGAACCGGCTAAAACATCATCAATCTTTCATTGCATTCTTCAAATTCTGATGTGCAACGAAAAATAGCCCCCCAAAATTCAAAAATAGCCCCAAGGCTCTAATAAAAATCGCCCTTAACTCTTAACGTGCCAAAGTCGCAGATCTGCACCAAATAATACCCATAAATTCCATAGAGGTTTAAATCCTCTGGCACGTTAAGAGTTAACCCTATATTAACTGGGGGGGGGGGGGTCAATTTGAACCCCCCTCGACGAATTTTGCGACCATGCCGCTGCGCAAAATTTTTTGATCGCGTCACTCGCTGACTTTTTTTAAGTCTTGCGCATCTTTTGAGACTGTTTTCGGGAAAATCGGACGTACCGTTACGACGCTGCGCTAATTTTTATACATGCATGTCAACCCCAAAATTGCTCAAAAATGTGATTTCGTGTACAAAATCAATGGAAATTGTGTTTTCAGCCAAAAATCATAAATGTGTGATTATTTTTGCATTTACTGGTTGAATTGAATTAATTTTATGCTGTTTATAGTTGCAAAAGTGTCCCCAACAAATTTCATCGAAAAAGCAATAAAAAACAAAAGGTCCAAAAAAAAGAAATACATAAGAAATTCACAAAACAATAAAATATATAAGAAATTAATTCCGATTCGGTAAATGTTTTTGTAGACAATTGTTAGAAATGTCAAAATGAATATTTTCACCAAAAATTAGTATTCTACTAGCTATTGTAAGTGAGTTATGGGTGAAGACATAATTTCATGCACGTATTTGCATAATTACATGTAATTACTTAAAAAATAGAAAAAAATAATTTTTCGAAAATTTTACTATACAGTCGTGTAGTTTACATCCGGCTCTATGCGCATGCAAGTTTTCGCAGCGATCTTCACGTTCGGCCCGGCAAGATCTGAAGGGGAGGGGGCGGGGTCAAATGCACCCCCCCCCCCCCCCAGTAAAAAACCTGGTCTGAAATAGCCCAGTTAAAATAGGGTTAAACATGTCACTGATTGACAGCAATGTTGTGAAGAATTCCAATAGCTGTGAGAATTCTACATGGAGACTGACATAGTAGAAGTAATCCAGGTTTTAAATCCGATTTAGTCCCCAACTACGGGGGTGGCCGGATTCACCTTGCACTCACAGAAATCACCCTCACCCCCTCCCTCCACTTTACTCTATTCGGCGCATCCTCCTCCCTCAACCCAACCCTCCTACTCTCCTCCACCACCTGCTTCTTCCATGTCTTCTTCGGTCGCCCCCTTCCCCTCTGACCAGCCACCTCAAACTCAAGCGCCCTTCTCAAAACATGATCAACATCCCTCCTCAATGCATGTCCATACCAACGTACTCTTTTCGCCTTCGCCATCTGATCCACCGTCTCTTCCAAACCCAACATCTGCATCAAAACCTCAGTCTTCTTCCTGTCCATCAGCTTCACACCACACATCACTCTCACCATTGCTCTCTCAGTCCTTCTCAGAATCCCCATCTCATTTTCACTCAAACACGTTTCGCTCCCATACAACATCGCCGATCTCACACAACTCCTGTAAACTAATCCTTTCATCTTAAGAGGAAACCTTTTCCCATATAACAACTCTCCGCATTCCCTAAATTTCACCCACCCAAATCTTGCCCTCGCTGTCACAGCTGCCCTGCACCCACCACTCACACTCACCCTGTCCCCCAAGTATGAAAACTCTTTCACTGTTTCCACCTCGTCACACAACTTTTCAACATGTTCCACCATCTCTCCTGGTCCTTTTTCACATTTTCCACACACAAAATCTCTTGCCAACCTCGGGGTCACTTCTGTATTTGCACAGTTGGTTTTAACTCTTAATGTGTCACTAGTGCAATTTTGCGCTACAAATATTACCCTTCCAAGCTCCAGGGATGCCAGTTAAAATTAAGTGAGGGCCTGACATTTGCTTATGATGAGCTATCTTTTGCACACACAAAAAAGCCTGAAATATGGCCTGAAAATTAATTGCCAGTGCCTAAATTCAGCGTCCCCATTTGCCATAAGTTGTCTAACCACCTGGTTAATGGTTGTGCAGTAGTGCATAACGTTTCAAGGTGGCTTGGCACATGGGTATAATGGTGGGCGATATTATGATAATTTTGAAATTACACCATGTTGAAAAAATATCGAATGCAGTACACGATAATGATCTCATGATTATTTCAAAATATCGCCAGAGGCACGATATGGCCCAAAATACCATCGATTATGAAAACCTAATGGGGTAAATGCATGCACTGCAGTGGGAGTGACCAAGAAATTCCCAAAGCTATGAATACTCTGCACAGGAGTGCTACTGTCTGTAATCATATAGGTATAAACTGGGGGTGGGGATATGAGAGACCTCCATGCTATTCAGCTATCAAACTTGTGGTACTATCATGAAGCTCCTTGGTATTATGAGCAGTGGTGCATTTCGTATAACATAACAGAGTTCTCTGTCAACATACTGACCACCAAATATTCATAAACAATCGGCACCATGAATCTTCTGATCTAGTTACAAGAGGGTCTAAAGAAAGCAACACTGTTTTGATTACACTTTGATAACAGTCCTACAGGGCTCACCAGCAATTTAAGCCTATAATAGATTCATCACAAATTTGTTTATCAACTCAGGGCGATAAATCGTGTTATTGACAATGTTTTTTTCCACGATAATCGAATGAGGTTTAGATAAAAAATCCCAGCTCTACATGGGTACGAGGGAGAGTACCTTGTTTCCACTCCTTATAATACCTCTCTGGTGGTACTGAAAGGGCTAACAGGGAGTTTTACATTTTCATTCCCAACACGGAATCTTCAGATGTGGCCTTATTGCGCATGTACGACTCAACTTGGTTGATCCTGAGTCATCTTTCATTTCACAACCGTTCTCAGCCAATTTTCCAATTTTTTGATTTTCAATTTTATTTCATCATCAAGCGATAAAATCAAAATACAATTACATTACAATGAAAAACAACAAACAAGCCAAAATTTACAAGAGATCGCTGTGATAAGGTAGTGGCCAGAAAGGGTAAAAATTCCTTATATACGGCTGACCTTAAAAGATATTTAAAATAAATGTGTATGTTGTAATTACAAACGAAACCTAACAGTACAATTTTACGTTCTCGCAAAATAGGTGACACGGCCAGGGTTGGTATATTTCCCGGTCATGCTCTTATTTCCCACCCAATCGTCCGGGAAATATAAATTTATCCCACTGACTTTGTACATGTGGAGGCAATTTTATATCGGACAGTGTCCGGGAAATATGACAAAAGTGGAAAATATGCCAACCCTGGACATGGCAAGTTTGATTGAGTGAAATACAGTACTCCAATTGCAAAGAACCTGGAATGAATGAATGGACATCCCCGGCGAATGTTAATGCATACAGCTAGCATATGCCAACAAGCAAGCATTCAAACATCCCTGGCAAAACTTTGCATCGGTTGCGTTGCAACAAGAAATTTAAAGCGAGACACTTCACGACGAGGGAAAAGCAGAGAACGCTGTGTGAGAGGAGAGAAGACTTCGCATTATGCATTATGTCGTAAATCTAAAACTCCCTATTAAAAATTTACCTGTCCCCTTGGTGTGAATGACATGCTGCTCCAACACTGGCCTGCAGAGTTTGGCATTTAAACAGAACTTTGGTACCTGGTGTAAATGACATGAATGCACACAAAATTATACATATATTCCATTAATGAGACTTTTTTTTTATACATTTGCTCTAATATGAATACTTGAATATAAATTTGAGTACAAAACCAAAGACACGCATGGAGGCATTTCACTGAAGCATTTGCATGTTGTATTCAGGCCCTCACCCCTTTCCCATTACAAATGACAATTGGGCAAATCCATAAAATATGTACGTCCGACCCCCTATGTGCGGGACCTTCCAGATATAATTTCTTTGATTTCTTGTTCTTAAAGGGTAATAATGCTCTTAAATTATCATGGCTTGAGCAGTTTGTGGAAGTGAAGCATTAAAGAACGGAGAAAAAGTGGGGGGGGGGGGTTTCGGACGTACAAAAATTGATTATTTTATGGAATTGCCCAATTGTACATTTCAGTATTACCCTTTTTGTCCTTTGGGAAGGGGGTACCTGCTGTGACTAACATAGTTCTACTTCTTTACTTTATGATGAGAAATACAAAGTACAGGTGTGTATTAAAGGCAGGACATCGTATTTGCATGCCTGAAAATTAACATTGTGTAAATACACTGACGAATACAACAAAATATCTTCACTGCAGCAAACTTAGTTAAGTAAATGAGCTAGTGACCGTTAGATTATGAATAGGATCGAAGTATTATAGAAAGAAAATGCCTGCTCTACTTTCAGACTTCATGAAATTACAGTGCATGGGTGTGCATGATGTCTGAAATATGAAATTTACTTATAGTTCACAATGCATACCATATGCATTCATGAACATGACAAATTTTATGCTTAAGTCTCATTAGTGTTGCACGACTTCAGCATTTTAGAGAGTCGACTAGTCGCCCACCAATAGTCGCGACTCTATTAGTCGACTATCGGTGTTCAACGTCTTAGTGTGTTCGAGATTGGTGGTGTGGAGTGCATGGGTGTCCCAGTCGAAGTTGCAGTGAGTGCAACATATATGGCAACACATGTATGATAACATTGCACGATTATAGGCTGATCCAAGTACATTTTGGCAGTTCTGTTTGATGATAGATAATGGCCGATTCACAATAAAAAACGTAAAGGAAAAGAATAAAGAGTCAAAAGATCAAGCAGCCGTACACAATGATTGGTAGTTCTGTTCAATTTTTACATCTTTTGACTCAGTTTTTAATACAAAGTAAAATATGATAAAAAGTCCACTATTGTGTTCCGATAGTCGGAGTCGCGACTCTGTGTAGGCAGTCGCGACTACGACTTTTGTTGACTTAGTCGTGCAACACTAATATGCCTAATTCTAGGCAATTACTATGTTCACATCTCACAGACATGCCCTTCATAAATAGCTCACAGGCATGAGAGATGTGTTCTTGTGCCGCTGGATGGGTGCAAAAGAGATTTCCTGCCTTTACTTTATTTTGAACTCGGTCTACAGGATATATACAGGTGTGTGTATACATATACTTTCTAGGGTTAAAAAGTAAATGAACAATTACCTTGGAGGTTCTTTCCAGTTATGGACACATTGCATGTGTTGGGTATCCTCTGACTGCCCTCAAATTTACCATTGAAGTGAACTCGGTCTGGGAATTTCTCCTGAATAGAAAATTAAGAACGAATACATACACATGATTAATTCAACTCTTTGCTGGTTCTAAGTGCATAACTGCACAAATGATGGATGGTGGCATGAGTGTACAGTAATTCTGCATAGACAACACATAGGTAAATTACACACACATATACAGTGTGTCTCAAAAAAATGGTTGAAGTGAAAACTGCCCTCTTTGGCACTTAGAAAATACTCTTCTGACATAATGCTTAAATCAATGTAGTCTTAGCTCTCTAATGCCGTTTGTCCAGTTCAATTTGCTTGTCTTCATCTTGAGATATGGTATTTCAAATAAGAAGAGGGTAAAATCGCAATTGTGCCACTTTTGTACAGTCCCTAATAAAAGTGACACAATTGTGATTCCACCCTTTTGTTGTTTACAACATATCTTGAGATTAAAACAAGCAAATTGAACAGAACAAATGGCATTTCAAAGCTAATACCTTGCCCTTGACGTTGATGTAAGCATCATGTCACCGGAGTATTTTCTAATTGCCAAAGAAGGCACTTTTTACTTGCAGAATTTTTTGAAACATGCTGCAGCATGTTTAAAAAAAAAATTGTTCAAGTGAAAAGCGCCCTCTTTGACAGTTAGAAAATAGTGCTGTGACACATGTTTATGTAAATGTCAAGGACAAGGTCTTAGCTTTGAAATGCTGTTTGTTCTGTTCAATTTGCTTGTTTTGATCTCAAGATATCTTGTAAACAACAAAATGGTGGAATTATAATTGTGTCACTTTTACGGGAAGAGGGCCTGATGCTATCATTGACGGTAGTAAAAGTGGCACATTTGTGATTTTACCTTTTTGATGTTAACTGAACATATCTCAGGATTAAAACACGCATTCTGAACCGAACAAACAGCATTTCAAAGCTAAGACTATGCCCTTGATGGTGAAGTAAGCATGACGTCACAAAAATGTTTTTCTCATTACCACAGAGGGCGCTTTTGACTTGCATAATTATTTTTGAGACACACTGTACAAGTATATGTATTACTGCTTCATGGAACTTGTTTTGTGTTATTTGCATAGTAAGTAGACTCTTGCCCAAGATCTCATATTTAGTCCCTAATGAGTTACATGAATAAGTAAGAAATAATCTGCTTTTCAGAAAACCACAACTACATATACAAGCAGAATACTTGCCTTTAGTTTCTCTTCCAGATAGTCTCTCACAAGCCTCATGTGAGATTCATACTTCTGCAGATTTTCAGTGACTAGATGGGCAGCCTGAGATGAATAAAACACATGTCAGACACGGTTCAGAGGTCACAAAGTCAAAAACGTCATAGAGTTAATCAAAGCCAGTCAGTTCTTCATGAACAGTATGTGTATTACACAATTAACTAGAGGCACTTGGCGGGGGTGTGACCCTTCGAGCACATGTATCCCCCGAACCTGTCCCTTCACCCCCCATTTGGATAAATTAGAAATATGACATGGGACATCCCTATAAAGATCGGAAGCATGAGGGCACTGTCACTGAAAACTATTGTTACGCAAAATGACACCCCCCCCCCCCATAAACCTTCAAGCAAGTTTAAATAAAATTGGACAAAAAATGTGGCCTGATAGATCACATACAAGTAATGTGACATGGCACCCAAGTCGCAAACTGAGGGCGCTGTCACCAGAACACTAATGTGGCCTAAATGTAGAATGACGCACCCATACACCTATACAGCAAGTTTGAATAAAAATCCTTTGAGTACCAACAAAGTAATTGAAAAAATAAGCATTTTTGCAAATTTAGACCTATCAGGTTGACCTTTGACTGTAAAAGGCGGAACATTAGGGACAGCATCACCAAAAGTTATAGGTGTCTAGAGTTGACTATGATACACTTACACACCAAATTTGAAAACAATCGTCAAGAAATGCGGCCAGTATACAGGCACACGAAGCAGAACCCTGAAAAATGTACCTTTTTGAGTACAAAGAACGGACCAAGCAGAGGCGCACACCAAAAACAATAGACATCTTCACTTTACCATAATACACCTTCATACCAAATTTGAAGATTGATCCGAGAGAACTGCAGCCAGTAGAGCGCTCACAAAAATCTCTATAAATGTCGGAACAATGAGGGCGCTGTCACTGAAAACTATTGTTACGCAGAATGAACCCCCCCCCCCCCCCCCCCCAAAAAAAACTCAAAGCAAGTTTGAATAAAATCGGACAAGAAATGTGGCCGATAGATCATATACAAGTAATGTGACATGGCACCCAAGTCGGAACACTGAGGGCGCCATCACTGAACACTAATGTGTCCTACATGTAGAATGACCACCCATACACCTATACAGCAAGTTTGAATTAAAATCCTTTGGGTAACAACAAAGTACAGGGAAACCCCGTTATAACGAGGTTGTCGGGACCGCCGACTTTACCTCGTTGTAACCGGTACCTCGCTGTAAACGTACACATAATGTAACACACAAAATATAACATGTATGGGACTAGGCATTAAACTCATCTGTTTACTGCTTTTCCTACTTGTTCTGCACCAAAACTATGAACGGAATGTCGATTATTGTTCATTTATATACTCATCCAGAGTAATAAAGGAAACTAGACCTCGAAATAAAGCAGCACCCTTCACGCTCGTAACTTCCGTCAAGTACTGTGTACGGTAGGCAGGCTTTGTGTGACGTGTACTGTGCAGTTGTACACACACACACACACACTCCCAGATAAGTCAGGGACTTATGTATTGTGCATGGCTAGGCTGCGTGCATGGCAGGCTGAAGTGCGATGTGCTCTGAAATGATTGGTCATTTTTTGTGTTGCCAAAATTTAGAATTTTTGGTCAGCGGACCATGCGACTTTCATTTCCTCGTTTTAACCGGGTGAATTTCTTATGTTTTTCTTTGTTAATAGATTGAGAAAAATACCTCGTTATAAGCGAAATCTCGCAATAACCGAGCTCGCTATAAACGGCACTTCTTTCCTTTGAACAACACGTAAATGAAAACGGGACCGAGACAACCACCTCGCTGAAAGCGGTACCTCGCTTTATCCGAGCTCGTTATAACGGGGTTTCCCTGTAATTGAAAAATAAGCATTTTTGCAAATTTAGACCTATCAGGTTGACCTTTGACCCTGTAAAAGGCGGAACATTGGGGGCAGCATCACCAAAAGTTATAGGTGTCTAGAGTTGACTATGATACACTTACACACCAAATTTGAAAAAAAATCCGTCAAGAAATGCGGCCAGTATCAGGCACAGAAGCAGACCCTGAAAAATGTACCTTTTTGTGTACAAAGACGGACCAAGCGAGAGCGCCACCACCAAAAACAATAGCGGTCTTTGCTTTACCATAATACACCTTCATACCAAATTTGAAGATGATCGGAGAAGAAATGCAGCTTGTAGAGCGCTCACAAGGAAATCTCTGCGGCGGCGGCGGCGCGACGAGGCCAAATCCATAGTATCCTCCGAACACAGTTCGGGGGATACAATAATTAAGGGAACATTAAACCTATTGGAAACAATCTAATTTTGATATAACACACGGATAGACCCCAGCCTGAGATATCTCACGCTTTGTCTCAAATGGGTTGACAGAAATATGCAAAAATTTCACAAAGTCCACTCTTTGGAGCTGCAAAACATGATGACAGCAATTCCATGTGGTTTCTTTGAATGGTAGCATTTGATGTATTCTAAAAAACTTCACAATAAATGATCATTTCTTCAAGTTATGCAAGTGACTGTTTCAAAAACAAATGTGTTATTTTGGAATGTAAAAAATATACATATTTATTATACATCTGTATTACAGATTCACAACAAAGTCTTCTCCCTTTAGTCAAAGACAAAGAGACAAGACATGAAGACGGCTGAGTGGTTCCCCATGGAAGCTGTCTTTCTGGATGGAGAGTTATCCTCTGGGGAAGTTGTCTTTGGGGGTAGTTGTCCTGTATGGGAGTTGTTCTCAGGAGGAGTTATCTTTTGGGGCCAGTTGTCAGGTGGGATTCCTCCCCAGAGGAGTTGTCCTCCTAAAACCAGTTCTCTTTGGTTGTTCTCGCCCTCCCAGGCAATCAGCACATTCAATACATTGCTCATGTTTTCATTTTTGCACTTATTGCTTCAACTCACCATTCCCAAGCCTGCAATCATACCAGTGTTTTCTGTCCTGAAATAGCAAATATACACACAATAAAATGAGAATATGTTTATAAATGTTTGTATTGTTTATAACTTGAATCAGTACAAATGCATCTTAATCGATTATTCTTAAATCACCAAATTGTATCTGGTTGCTAAAGTAGATTGTCAAATTATCGTATCAAGTAAAATACACAGAAACATCAAAGTTACAACCCCATCCATGCCACTTCCTTTCGGGTTGCATGGCTTGCATGCGCATACTACTTTTCTCAAGTAAGAGGGTCATTTTGACAAAGTGTCTTGGGTGTAGGGGGGTCATTCGACCAGATTTCTTGGGTGATTTCTTTAACTCTTAATGTGCCGAGCCCAAATCCCCTAAATGCCGGAGGTTTCCACGCGATCCAGCGGTTTGCGAAAACGGAAACGTTTGTCCACATTCCGACGCTCATATCTCCGTAAGTAGACATCGTACAGCAAAATGATGTGTATGAAAGTTGTAGTAAATTTTATGCTCTTTCTAACCATTGCAAAATTTTTGAGATGTTTTTCGATTTTAAGGCCATCTAGCTGGTTACAACGAACTACTTTTTTTTCTACCATAAAAAAAAATCAATGGACCTTTTTTGCACTCAAAAAAGTTGGTCATGACCTCCAAATACAGTTATTTTTTTACATGAATGAATAACATGATCTTTTAGCTTTCGAATGATGTACGATTTATGAAAATTGGCCGTGAAATAGTGAAGATACGGTTGATAATATATGCCTATGTCAAAATGAGAATGTAAACGCAGTATTTTTCCCGATCCGATATTACCGTTCTCCCGGTTCAGACAGGAAGTAAACTGATTGGTCCGTTTTGGTCACGTGACTCGCCGAAATTGATTGGTCCGTTTTGGTCACATTATTTGCCGTTCGCCCTATCTGCTTCTCTTCGTTCTTGATATTTAGTGGCACATTTGATCGCGTCTGTTTCTGTCTAAAGTACTTTGATTCATTAGGAGAAAATAATCGCGATTCTTGCGATATTTCAGAGAAAAATATGACATACATGTACAATTAATTGTCTTTTAAAATCATGAAGTTGTTAAAAACCATGAATTTCAAAAGCTAATTCATTGCAAGCAACACTATATCGATTCTGAACAAGCAGCATAATAAATATCCAGCATCTTTTTTTTTGGTCAATGTGTGTTTGAGCTTACTTGTAAATTGGATAAAGAAAATAAAGCTATCAACTGTGAATTTAGTTTACGTATTGCATGCGATCGAAAGGTCATGATTTGTTCATTGTAAGTGTTGTTGTTGTTGCCTTGTTACTTCTTGACGGTCCATACGTGCCGTCTTACGTCATCGGTAATAATCAAACAACAGCGGTTCCGATTGTAGAATTATAGTGTCTATTGAAAGCAGAGACACCTTGGCCATGGAAAGTTTCTTGGCGACAAGCATTTTCTAGCGGTAAAGGTTCCCCGCCCTGAATATTACAAAAAGGGAAAATCACGCCACGAAATCGGAACCTTTTGTGCGAGATCAATCAGTGGGCGCATAACTAGTCTTTTCACACAAACTCAGGGGTGCAAAAAGGTTTCATTGTCAAGACAGTGCAAGACAAAAAAAAGACACGGTCAACGTCATGCGAAACAATGGGTTCTATAGAAAACGAAAGAGGATTAGTGATGGTGTGTTTCTTCGTCTTAGTGAAAGGATGGCGTGCGATTCCCCGTGTGTCAACAAAGGACGTGGACAATGTCATGACTGTGTTCTTCCAAAAGCAGGGGCCCCAGACAGAGAGAGTTATAGATAGGGGGATCTATATTGGGGTAAAATGCTTTTTGGAATGAAGTACCATACACTTTTACCGGATTAAAAACATAGACATATACCAATTACAAATAAAACGAAATCTAGAATTTTCTTGATCTAGAAATTTCTTGATGATTAGGGACGATGATTTTATAAAACTTATACATGTAGGTTGTTGCGCAAATATGTAGTTGTAGTGGAAAACAGATAATTAAAGAGAAAAGCTAGTAAATAGACAGCTGGATGTAGAAACCGTAAAATAATACAGCTCTAATACGAAAAATATGGATTAATAAAAGGTGGTTATGACGATACGGTAACATAATTAAAACGACTAATAGAAAATATAGATTATATTATGCCCAGCTAGATTGTCTGATATTTTGTTTTAGTATTTCTGTTGGTACAAAATTCTATAAGTTGTTTATTTATCGTAGAGTATGAAAAGCTATAAAAGCCAACTACAATTCAAATGATGTAACTGCGGCGGATGGCCGGTTTTAGCGATATATTTACAGAACGCCGCAGTTCTTCCATGGGGTCCTGAAATTAAATTGTATAGTGCCTGCATTGCAAACTTTTAGTCTAATCCCATTTAAAATGTGTTTATTTTGTTTGTTTTATTTTATAAGACCCTCGATCAGCCAGGAAGGCTGTTTTCAGAGACGGCGGGTAAAACAATCAACAAAATCAATAATAAGAAATCAATAAAAAGTAAATTAAAGTAACAAAACATAACAAACCCGACCCCCAAAACGAACGAAAACTTATAACTAAGAAAACAAGAACATGTAAACAATAATGATAAAGTATTACTAATCCTATACTTATAGTACAAACAGATACTGGCTAACATGCTGCACTCACAACATTACTGTATGTAGTGCCTGTTCAAACAGTTTTAGAATTTTTGCTCCTCTAATGTATTCAAGGAGACTGTTGAATATTTGTGCACGAGAATAAATGCATCCATGTTTCAAGAAACTCGTTTTGGGTTTGTCTAATCTTATAATATTACTTCATCTTTTACGGTTATATGAATTCGGTAAATTGTCTGCTGACAAGCATGTCATAAGAACGATTCGGGTGTTGAAAATGGAAAGTCATCGTCCTTTTTCTCGAAGAATATTTTATCTAAAGGGGGGCAGGGCAGTGGACTTGAACTAGAAAACGGAACATGACTTTCCAACTCTCATTGCTCAAAGCTGGATCGATCACAAATTCACAATCATTCCCCGTAAAAAGCGCCAAATTACCTTTTCACCCGAAATGACTAACATCAGTACATCAACCAACGATTTATCAAGCTATAAAACAAGGATTGATGACAAATAAAAGGAGAAAGTAATATCTTGTATTTTACTTCTAATTTCCATTGGCGCGGGCACAAAGTTGGATAAAGAATTCTCTCCAAAGTCACTACAGTGGTTGTATCACGTTTTTGAGAGGAACCACTCAGTTCTTATTACGAATAGTAGTTATATTCTACAGTAATAGCAATAGGGGTAGTAGTAGTAGTAGTAGTAGTAGTAGTAGTAGTAGTAGTAGTAGTAGTAGTAGTAGTGGTAGTATATAGAAGTAGTACCATTATAGAAGTAGTAGTAACAGTACTAGTACCAGTAGAAAGAGAAGTATTAGTAGTGGCAGTTGTAGTGTCAGGGTAGTAGTGGTAGTAGTAGTTTACTAGTATAGTAGAAGAAGTCAAAGAATAATTACAAGTGCTAATATAATTCCGTAATCACATATGTTGACCAGCAAAACATCGTAGAACAGGCGTGATCGGCAAGGGGAAAATCCTCAGTTCACACACTGAACTCTACACTACACTGCTTGGGTTGATCAGCCAATCAATGCAACGGTCTCTAATAGCATCAACATCTGCACTAATTAGCCAATCAACGCAAAGCTTCTTGCGCTGTTGTACAGTTTTCCGGCCGAGTGCACAGTGCGAGCTGCTCACACAGTCCCGAGTAGCGAGCTATTTTTCCCGGTGAAAATTGGTACTGAACATTTCGAAAACTCATCGAAATACGCAAAATTTTCAAATGTAATAATATGTTTCTGTTTACATTTTCTGAAAGCATGAAGTTTGCTCTTTCGTTTCATGTGATTTTTAACTCACGCAGTGACACAGTCGGGGAAATATAAGACAATGAAAATTGCCCTTCATAATCAACTCGTTTGGTCGCAGCCCTGCGACTTCGGCACGTCCCCCCTAGGTCGCAGATCTGCGACTTCGGCACGTTAAGAGTTAAGAAACACTGAAATAGATGGTTGTTTTAAATGGAATCCACGCTGGATACCCAAGAATGTGGAAATGATCGGGGGGGGGGGGTAGGGGTGCAATTATGGACAGGTGGCTGGTATAAACAGGCTTTAAGCACATAAATGATCTCCTGGGAAATGATATCAGAGGCCACTATATATGCAAGTAGGCTGCTACAGAGAGGTGGCCACTGTGACAGGTTTGAGTATAAATATAATTTGAACTAAGTATGAATCACAGGATTGATCATAAATACAAAATTTAGGGACTTACCCTGGCCTGAAATTCCTTTCTTGACCTCCACCAAATAACATGGGATGTAACGGTGTTTCATTGCCTGGACCTCTGACGTACAGAGCACCAATACGAGGGCCATAAAACTAGGGAAACAAAAAAGATGAGATGTCATGAATGCAGCACAGAGTGATTTAATCCGAGTACTGCAGTGTCAATTTCATCTACACACACTTTATCCATTTGATCAATAATGAAGACACATTGCATTTTTTTTTTAATGTTGTTAACATTTTGACATCATCTAGCAGACAACAAAAATCACAATAGTACCATCACCCCCCCCCCTTCCCAGAAAAAGAGGGATAAAAACATTAGATATTGAAATTAATCATTCAATATCTAACTGCTTGACCCCTCATATGGGGCCTATGGTTTTCGGGTTTTCTTGGAGTGGTTGTAACAATTTTGCCCCCCCCCCCCCACCCCCACGATTTTCTACCCAAGACATATTGAGACATCCATTCTATCAATCTCATTCTGCATCACAGATCACTGGTCTCCTGAACCTGATAGCCCTTTTTCTTTTTCTTTACTTGTGGCAGAATCCTGGGTATGGGACATGTTTTTTTGCCCCCTACAACCCCCTCCTCCCACTCCCAAGATTTTACCCTAGTGTCAACCGACCAAATGACTAATTTTGGAGTAAAAAAACAATTTGTTTTTTACCTTATGACCAACAATCGTGAGGTAGTCCACCCCTAGGCTGGTAACATTCACCCCTATCTTGCCAATGGTCTGGGCAGCATCGGTGTGTAAGAGGATCCTTGGTACCTCGTGCACTGGATCACGTTTTAGTGCCTTCACCTGTCTGCAGATTTCTTCAATAGGCTGTGGAAAAAAAAAAATGATGCAGACACATGCAGTCACAGTGCGTAGAGGAGTTTGAGTGCATCACAGAGGGGGAAGTGGACCTCTGTGGGAACTGTCCTCTGGGGGACTTGTCATTTGAGGGAGTTGTCCTCGACGGGGGGGGGGGGGTTGTCCTCTGAGAGAGTTGTTCTCCAGGGGAGTTTTCCCCCAGTGGATTTGTTCTCTGGAGGATTTGTCCTCTGTGAGATTTGTCCTCTGGTGGAGTTGTCCTCTGGGGGATATGTCCTTTGGGGAATTTGTACTCAGGGGAGATGTCCTATGGGGGATTTGTCCTCTGTGGGATTTGTTCTCTGTGAGATTTGTCCTCTGGGGAGATGTCCTTTGGGGGATTTGTCCGATGTGGGATTTGTCCGATGTGGGATTTGTCCGATGTGGGAGTTGTCCTCTGGGGAGTTGTCCACTGGGAGAGCTGTCCTCTAGGAAAGTTGTCCTCTGGGGGAGTTGTCCTCTGGGAGATTTGTCCTCAGGGGGAGTTGTTCTCTGGGAAAGTTGTCCTGTGTGGAATTTGTCCTCTGGGGGAGTTACCCTCTGGGGGATTTGTCCTCTGTGGGATTTATCTGATGTGGGATTTGTCCGATGTGGGAGTTGTCCTCTGGGGAGTTGTCCACTGGGAGAGCTGTCCTCTAGGAAAGTTGTCCTCTGGGGGAGTTGTCCTCTGGGAGATTTGTCCTCAGGGGGAGTTGTTCTCTGGGAAAGTTGTCCTGTGTGGAATTTGTCCTCTGGGGGAGTTACCCTCTGGGGGATTTGTCCTCTGTGGGATTTATCTGATGTGGGATTTGTCCGATGTGGGAGTTGTCCTCTGGGGAGTTGTCCACTGGGAGAGTTGTCCTCTGGGGAGTTGTCCACTGGGGGAGTTGTCCTCTAGGAAAATTGTCCTCTGGGGGAGTTACCCCCTGGGGGTGTTGTCCCCTAGGGGAGTTGTCCCCTGGGGGAGTGAGCCTCTGGGGGATTTGTCAGGTGGGAGTCGACCTTGGGAGAGTTGTCTTGATATATGGCAATGCCAACATACCTGTATGACTCCAGTCTCGTTGTTGGCATGCATGATGGTAACGAGGCAGGTCGTAGGTCGTATGGCGGCGATGACATCACTGACCTCCACCATCCCAGTCAGTTTGGATGCTGGGACATGAGTGACATCTGTAGATAGGAGACGAATTTACCATTACCTTATGCAATGATGTCATTTCACCACATGTTAGAGGGCAAAACAAAGTCCTGTGACTTACTTCTCACAGCTGGTTTACATGTGTTCCTATGGCCTCTGAGTGACGGCACTATATCCACATGTACATATGGTCTACTGCATCATGATATTAATAAGACTGCTTCGGTAATGTATGCAAATTTTATGCATACCTTTCTGACAAAGATTATGCTTGACAACCTGATAGCTTGCCACAGACATGCCACATAACAATGCAAGTTGCATTTTAAGTATTGAATATATATTCATAGACACTGATGAGAGAAATAGCTTGAAGGGGTGAGATGACAATTTAACTTTTCTGTCCCCTTATGACCCTGAAAGTGTTAAAAGTGTTAACTCCCTATTCTACCATGGACCAACACAACACATGGGCAACCATCGATCCCTGATTGATTCATGTACCTTTGCATTTCAACAATGCCTCATTAACATTCTATGCATACTTTCCCTATTTGATCGCATGAGATCCCATGCCAAGTTTTCAAGATAACTACAAGAGAGTTTTGATACACACACATGTAAATTTCTATGCGTAGAACATTTCAAATAATTTAGATTTCCAGAAATAAATATGGAGTCATAGATTATGTTTCAACAAAAAAAAAATTGCCAAGATGTTTCTCTGTTATGCTTAAGACAGAACTGTTTGAATTTGACACTACCTAGAAGTTGCTCAATGTGGCACCGTTAAAAATGCTTGACACATTAAGAGTTAAAAGGAGCATTCCATTTCTCACCTATGATATCCTTTGCTTTGTGTTCCAATGGCAGAATGATAGAATCATGTTCCAGGTTAGAGGTCACCACGTGGGGGCGGGGCGTCTTGGCCTGGGGCGATGAGGAGGAATTGGCCTCTGGGAAAGTCTTCTTGAAATGTTCTATAGCTGTGTGAATGACCAGGTTGTTTGCCTATTCAAAGAAAAGCAAAAGATTCAGATGAAGTATAGTTCATCGCTCAACAAACAGTAACACTAATAATACTTCAATCTGGCTAAAGAGACATACAAAAAATACATGTACATGTAGAGTGTCCCAATTTGGGATTCATGTCCTGTAGTACTTGAGAGATAAACATTTTGTATAATGAACTGTTTTGAAAGTTTTGTGATGGTAATGCACATTGCAAAATTGAAATTTATTAACTATCCAGTATCATTTTGTTCAATTTATTATAATTCCGTATTTTCACTAAAACTATGTTTTCCTGCCTCAACACTTAGTAATAAGGGAAGATCATGTACCATAAAACTATTTTATTTCCTTAACTCTGAATGTACCGAAGTCACAGATCTGCAGCAATTAATACAAGCGTATTCGGTCCATAGCGGTTTAAATCTTCTGGCAAATAAAGAGTTAAAGAGCTCATTTTGGGGTTTGTTTGATGTGAATAAATGTTCTTTTCTTGTTAGGCAGTCTGTCGCTTATGATGGTAATTGTTGAACAATTGGGCACAAGAGCACAAGTGAGGTACTAGGCCAACTAATGGGGAGGTTTATCCCCATCCCCTCCCCCCAGTTAGCCACACCCCTCGGTTGACACACAGTAATTAATAAGTGAAATCAATTACCTCTGTTCCTCCAGATGTAAAGATGATATCATCCAGTCTCCCACCAACCATCCCTGCTACTCTCGCCCTCGCTGTAGAAATGGTCCTCTTGGCAAGCTCACCTGAATAAAAGACATTCACATGGATGGCTTTCAACATTATCCCATTAACCCTAAAAAGGGCTGGGGGGGGGGGGTCGGAATCCCCCCCCCCCTAGACGTTTCGCGCAAAATGTCTGCGACGCGCGAAGCATTTGCCACGGCGTTTCATGACTTTATTCTCTTCGAATGTCGCGCCATCTTTGAGACCAAATTGCGACGTCCGGGTACCGCGCGTTCCAAGTTACGTAACATTTATACTTGCATGTCACCCAAAAAATCGTCCTCAAAAAACGTCGATTTGTGTACATTTTCAAATACAAATTGTGTTCAGCCCAAAATTCATAAATGGTATTGATTATTTTTATTTTATTGCGTTGAAAATTAATTAATTTGTGCTGTTTATGACCGCGAAAAGTGTCCGCCGACAATTTCATCAAAAAAACATAGAAAACAAAAGGTTGGAAAAAAACAAAGAAATAATAAGAAATTTGAAAAACTAAAAATACATTAGGAATCAATTTTGATTCCGGATTTTTTCAAGTAAACTTGATTCAGAGATGCTAAAAGAGTGTCCAGACACAAAAATTAGCAGTTTTGGAGCTCTTAATTAGTGATTTATACAGCTTAATTATGATTTTATCGCATAACATTAGCATAATTAATTTGATATGAAATTAATTCTGTAAATTAACTATACAGTCGTTGTAGATTACGTGATGGCGTAACATGCAGCTGCAGTGCCATGTTCGGACGCGATCGCGGCCATCGGACGGCCGGATCTAGGGGGGGCGAATCGCCCCCCCCCCAGATATAGCATAGCCAAAAAAAGCCCAGCTGATTCAGGGTTAACGACAAAGGAAAGAGATATCTTGGGTGGTGTTATGGAACAAATGTGTGTGAAATCAATTGTCTCCAATGGCGTTGAAAACAAACGCAGACACCTCTTTAGCCCAAGTTTCAATAGGACTGGTTTACTAATCAATGTATTCCAATCTATTTTTTCCCCTTGGGCCTAGTAATGAGCTACTGCATTCCACAATACTAGTAAATCACGTTTGACGTTAGACACCCCCACCCCCCCCCCCCCCCGAAACACTACATAACTATTTTTTCCTGTGAGGCATTTGAAAGCAACCACTCTTCAAGTGATGGGCTGCCTGAATTACTTTTGTTACATTCCGTACAATAAAAATACCTTCACCAGAAATATTTCTGAATATGCATCTCATGCCCGGATGATTTATCACAATACACATGTAGCTTTCATGGTGAGCCAAATTGTTTTCAAATGCCTTTTCTTTTTTCAAGCTTTGTACGAATGACCTTTCTTCTGCACATTGCACAGATTATGAAATGACTTATTTTAAATAGACAGGTCTTTTATCAACACATTCAAATTTTATGCATACAATTAGACAAAGGTTGTTCTTGACAACCTGAAAGCTTGCCAGAGACTTACCAGACATACATAGCAACACATAATACATGCAAACTGAATTCCAATTATTTGACATTCATTCACTGATATCAATAATGTTGGCAGGTTAATGGCCAGGGTTGGCATATTTCCCACTTTATGTCATATTTCCCGGACACTGGCCAATATAAAAATGTCTTCTCATGTACAAAGTCAATGGAAGAAATTTATATTTCCCAGGACGATTGGGTGGGAAATAAGATTCCAACCAGGAAATATGCCAACCCTGTTAATGGCATACTTTGTTTCAAAGTCGCTAGGAATGACAGTTTCAGTTTTTCCTGTGTTGGGAAAATTAACTTTAAAATTGCATTTGTTGTACAGCGGTAATAGTAATATCATTCACTTTCATTACACTACTTCTTAATTATGCATTATTGTTTTCTTTTTATTTGCATTTTGTTTTTGTTTTGCATTTTTCAACGAAAGTTGACCAAATCTAAAGTTAAACTCAGTGACATAAATACCTTCTGGATTTGAGCTGCTTGGATTCCCCCAGGCTTTTTTCAAGGTTCGGTAGATCGCCTTTGCCACTTTGGGTTCCAGGGGTGTGGTTGCATTGTAATCTAGGTATATGCTGTTCAAGAAAACGAAAGAAAATATGCATAGCGTCAATTTTACATATCAGCCACCCCAGAAAATGTTCGTAATCCTTGTCAGTTAAGAGCAAATCGATTAGAAATAAATATTTAGAATCCAGATTTTCTAAATTAAAGCGCAAGCTTAGTTTTTTTTATCTTTATTTGAAAGTTTTATGCCCAAAGGTCATATCATACCAACAACAGATTCTGAATGTCTTTCATTTCTTTAAAATTAATTAATGAAAAACCTCGGGCTCGGGGGCCGGGGTGGACTGATCTTTCTATAATCGGGATCGCGCCATCCCGATTACATTACCCGAGAATCACTGCGAGCGACTCCCATAGTTTAACACGCAAAACAACTTCGCCGTGCATTGCCGTGATGAAGGAAGTCTCAAGAAAATCTCGGATTTGGGCGAGTTGAAGAGTTCTACCTTTTTTTTCTAAGTTAGTAAATTAGTAATGCGCTGCAACTATATAGGTATTGAAGTGTCTGTGGGTGGAAAGTTTATATAATTATATCGTTGTAACAAGAAGCGCCGCACACAGTCGCACCTCGGACCCCACGAGAGCCAATGGGTATAGTTGGGATGCTGACACATTCGCGTCAGCGTCGCTTGTGGCTAGCCGACAGCTAAACACAACAAAAAAAGTAACTAACCCCTTTTTCAAAATACTGTAACTTAAAAAGAACGGTGTTGAGCACAATAATTTGGCAAGGATGTTCCTGCACTAATTGACTAAATTCTGTGAGAAAATGTGATTGGTCCATCAAATCATGCACGAGTGAGCACATATTAAAGGCAAAAAGTCACTTTTCAAAAGTCACAAGGGTCATTTTGGAGGGTTTTTTATGCAGGAGTTTGACAAATTCTGTTTCTGATGAATGATTAATCGCCATTTATGTTAATCATCTATCGTATGATCCTCTCATACCTCCTTTGACACTTGTTGCATATTTTACGCTTCGGTGAGCGCAATTTAAAAATGTCCACCCTTTCTCGATTTTGAAATTGTAAAATCCATTAAATTTACTGCAAAAATTTAATCCGAATTTTTTCAGCAAAATGTATCTTTACGTGTTGAACGAACATAAGAGGTTGTAATTACCATGACATGGTTGAGTGAGCACACTTTATAAATAAAGAGAAAATGTCATTATTTACCATTATTTTGGGGTAATTCTGGGTTTTAGGGGCCTAAATTATTATAGGTTGCTAACTTCAGTGTGTGCGGTTTATTCCGTCAGAAGAGACGTTGACGGAATAAACCGCACACGCTGAAGTTAGCAACTTACAATAATTTAGGCCCCTAAAACCCAGGATTACCTATTTTGGCATAAGAGATGACTCATGTGACTTTTGAAAAGTGGCATTTTCACCTTTAATGTATGCTCACTCATGCATGACCCAACACTAACACCAATCGACATTTTTACACAGAAGTATTTAGTTAGTCAATGAGTGTAGGAACACTCTTGCCAAATTACTTTGCACAAACTTGTTTTGTTAAAAAGTTATGGGAACGTTGAAAAGGGGGGTAACGTTAGTTACTTTTTTGTTGTGTTTAGTACTTTTGACAGGTCGGTCTAACTTTTTAAATTCCCGGTTGGTTTAAATAATTAGGGCAGAAAAAGATGGAAGATTTTGTCTTGAACAGGCAGGTTGAAACGTTCTCAACAACCGTTTCTTTATACCATTTGTCGTCCTCGCTATCATGACTAGCATCACTGAACGAGTATCCCCACAGACCATCATCTGACTCCGATGATGGCGACGTTAGCTCGTCCGAATCCCCGTCAGAACCCTCCGCCTTCTTGTCGGGGTAGTCTCCCACTTGTGGTTCGTACATGTACGGCTGCACTCCCAGACCAAACGGATATTCCGATCGCCATGATCGCGGCATGCGCGGCAGCCCTTCCAACATGTCCAAGGGCTCATCGTCACTTTCTAATTCTGGCGAAGACATTCTCGTTCTTGAAAACAAAATAAAATTGCGTAGCTTAAAAATGTCACTCGTCTTTCACGACACGTGGCACGGCAGAACTCAACAAATTCCCTCAAACAAAGTTCATTATGACCGTGTTTTGGGAATTCGAAAGTCGAAATCTGGGGCACCCAGCAGGACGTAGTTCATGTGACTGTTACTTGGCATCATCAGACATCAGGGCTGCCACTCAAAATTTTGATTTCCCCCTACGCCGCATGCGTATTTTCCCCTACGGACACCACTTTTCCCCTACGCCTAATTAACCATATTTTCCTATACGAACCTATGTTTTCTCATACAAAATCGACTTTTTCCCTACGAAGGTATGTTTTTCCCTAAAAAATATCCTTAGAAATGCAAAATATTGATCACAATTTCTTCGGCGGAGAGGGACAAAATGGGCGAATATAATCGGATTTCCTTGGAAATATTACGAATATTTCTGAAAATTGTCAAAACCCCCTACATCCCCTACAAATCATCAAATCCCCCTACGTTCCCCC